>VXBX01005998.1:293891-332439 GCA_013400415.1 Scytalopus superciliaris | reverse complement strand
GAAACAGATGTTGGCACTCCTGTAAGCCTTCCTCATGGCCTCAGCTGGGGTGACTAGTTAGATGTTGAAGCAGCTGGGGGGAAAAAAACAAAGCTAGTTTATTATGTAGACTACAGTATGGTTTCCAGAGTCTCTCAGTGAATATACATATCCATTTCTGCCTGTTAACTCTCAAATCTCAGTTTAATTTCATTAGATCCTACTGTACTTTCTTCTCCCCGCTCTTCTGCTTGCATTAAAATGAAAAAATGGTTAATTTTCCTAAAATATGTGCCCTGTTAAAGGAAGCTGAATCCTTGCTTTTCAATGGCCTTAAAGGGATTTTTTTTTTTTTTTTTTTTATAAGGTGTATCATCTAGCCTTCTCAGGGGCTGTGTGACTCTTCAGGATCTGTGTTCCCCTGCCACACTGAACCCTCCCTGTCTTTTGGCACAATATGTATTTCTCTGATTGTTGAGCAGACTAATTAGTTGGGCAAGTGATTGTAGTAATTGAGATTTCAGGTAAAATTTATAGTCAAATTCACTGTTATGAACCCTGACCAGCAATAGAGGATTTGTGTCCTGAATAGAAACTCATCAAATGGTTATGCTAGATAATAAAGTTAGGTGCTGAGCTTTTCACAAAAAAAGAACAATTTATAAATGATATTTTTATAGCTGTAGTTTGATATAAAAACAATGTGTATGTTGGTTTTGTGTGCATGTATGTATATCATAAATATCTTAAGTTGGATCATCTAGTCCATGTACTTGAATACAGTAATGATTAGTGACTTCATAGTGGTTTGCAAAATTTCATTTATATTTTATAAAAGAGATTTTAATGAATGGAAGGGGGAAGAGTTTTAACTGGCTGTGTTTTTTGATAAGGTTAGGTGATTTCCTTTCTCTTCAGGAAAAGAAAAACAACATTCTATGGCTACTTCATCATTAAAAGTCAAAAGGAAGTGCAAACACAATTACCATAGAAAGTCAATATCTTTTCCATTCACTCCTAATTTCTGCTGTTTTTAACTTGCTTAAGTGTTAACAAAAAATGTGAACATGGTATTCTATTTTTATTTGACTTTGCTTGGCTATATCAAAAGCACCACCTATGGCCTCCATCAGAGTTAGGGTAACTGCTTAAAAGCTGTTTATTTCTTTGTAACCCCTGACCCCAGGTTAGATGCTTGCTTTACAGAGTGGATTAGCAAGAAAGATTATTTGTGTCTCTACTAGTTGAGCACAGACTTTATGCAACATATGACAATGGCAAAAAGCAGAGATTTTTATGAAGAATTTTCAAGCACATATCTTGTTTGGAACTGGAGGGATTTATGCTGCACTCTATATACTCTACACAGATGTTTTATACTTTTCAATGGATTGCCTCTCACTCATCTCAGATGCACTTAGATTATATTGTGAAAAGCTGCTCTTTAAGAAGAAAGGTGGTTTGTTTAGCTGTTCAGTGTAAAGTCTAGAATACTGAAAGGACAAATCTTTGTTTCATAGCATTTAAGAAACTTTTCTGTTCCTAAGACTTATTGTAGACTAAGGCTCCATCTGCAGAAGACCATAATACACCTACAGGTGTTGTACAACTTCGTGGTTTATCTGAATCTAAATACCATATTTTCAGTGTTCCAGTTATTCTTTTGCTCTGTCTTATAGCTCACTCCTAACTCTCCTGCTACATGCATTTAATGAATTTGTAATGTGAGCTGCTAATTTAGAAGAGACTACTTGTAGGGGTCCATCAATCAGTGTGTCCAGGCTTAAGTTATTCCATGCAGCTTAATGATGTTGAATAGTATGCTGTTTGCAGTGATTTCAAATATTTATGGAGACAAATTTTTCAACCCTCTTCAGTAGTAATTTTTGTCACCATTTTATGAACACCAAGCTTTGAAACTATGCATTCCATTTGGTTTGTATTTATTTGATAAGGTTAGCACAAAGGACAGTTTTGTCAAAGCAGGTGAAGTCAAAGTAAAGAACAGCATTATGCTATAGGAAGAATTGAAAAGTTCTTCACATGGGAAAACAAAAGGAACTGTATTTTGGCCAAAATAAACAAATCCAACCTGTCTATGAGATACTGGTGGGGGTGATTTGCTGGTCTGTAGAAAGCAATAATTGTATATCTGATTATTAATTATATGTCCCTGTTTGCAAAGTAGTTGGATTACTCATGAGTGAAATATAGGTTTGAGTAAGATAATAAATTTAGTTTAGACTCTACTTTATACAAGTATCTTGAGTAACTTTTTATATCTATGTACTTGTGCATATTCTTTTTCAGAAATTCTGTGAGACTGTTTTTGCTTTAAGTCTAAACTACATGCATATTGATTCAATTTTCTGGTTTGGATTGAGCATGATTATCACTGTCTTTGGTGAATGTGTGCTTTGATGTGGGACTCGAGAGAGCTTAGGGACCAGCTGCTCAGGGGGACTGCAAGAATGAAGGTAACAAAGTGGAGTCACCATCCCTGGAGATGTTTAAGAGGTGTCTGGATCTGGTGCTGGGGGGTATGGTTTAGGCATTACAGTGGTAGTGGTGGGTTGACAATTGTATTTTACGATCTTAAAGGTCTCTTCCAGCCTTGAAGATTCTGTGATTCTAAAGTCAAAGCTCAGCTGGCTTTGGAATTAGGGATGTTCAGGGCAATGGAAAGAACAACTTTAATAAATTGATAGCAAAAGGAAGGCTAAAGAATGCATGCCTACTGCTCAGTGGGGCTGGGAGCCTTGTGAGAAGGGAACATAAGAAGGGCTGAGGTACTCCGTGCTTTTACTTCTGGACTTTTGCCTGATAAGGGTTTCCTTTAGTTCTCATGAGGCTTGAAGGTTTTGCGAGAATGTGACATTGCCTACAGTAGAAGGCAGCTCAGTTACTAAGTATTTAAGGCAATAGGATATACACAGATCCAAGATCAGATAGAATGCAGCTGAGAAAGCTGGCTGGTGTCATTGTGAAGTCTGTCTGTTGTCTTGGAATGGTCATGGTGATTGTGGGAGGTTCACAGTTACTGAGAAAACACAAATATCAAACCTAGCTTCGGAAAGACCATGGAAGAGAATCTGGGAAGTGCAAGCTTGTCAGCCTCACCTCAGTCCTTGAGGAGGTGATGTGAATCATGTTTGGAGCCATTTATATGCAACTGTTGGAAAAGAAAGGGGCTGGAAGCAGCCTCTGAGGATTTATCAAAAGTGAATCTTGTCTCATAAACCTGATTGCCTTTTCTGAGCAGATGATTGGCTCTGTGAATTTGCTGAGACCTATGGATCTTATTTACTTTGACTTAAATCAAGTCTTTATCATGGTTGCACATTGTATGCTCAAGTCCAGATCTCGTATGTTTGGATGGGGTAAATAGACAGATGGGTGGGGAACTAGTGGATCTTTTAGACTTAAGAGATGGTTGTCAACAGGAAAGAGTGCAAGTGATGGGCAGTTACGAGTCGTTTCCCTCAACCAATACTGTATCATGTCTTCAGGAATGTAACGGATGTTGGGATAGGAAGGTGCATTTTGAGCAGAGTGATCCCAACAGTCTGGAGTACTGACAGTACTGATGTAAGCCTCAAGAAGTTCAGTGATGGTAAATGTGGAGTTCTGTGCCTGGGATGGAATAACTGTTCACCAGTACAGGCTGGGGCTAGAAAACTGCTTTACAGAGATGGCTCTGGGAGTGCGTGAGGACTGGAACATGAGTCAGCACTGCACGCTTGCAGTGCAGAAAAGAATCAGCATCCTGGACTGTTCTAGTAAGGGTGTCACCAGTAAGTCAAGGGAAGTGATTCTTTAACCTTTTTTCTACATCTGTGAGACTTTTGTGAGTCAAATTTCTGGCTCCCTATTTCAAAAAATAAATTTACCTACTGATGCAAGTCTAGTGGAGGGATGAGTGAGGTGAGGAGGGTCCTGGAGCACATTGCTGCAAAATGGCTGAGAGAACAGGGTTTATTTGACCTTTAGAAGAGAAGGCTCAGTGAAATTTTTGTTGTTGTCTACAATTCCTTAATGGGTAAGTATGGACAAGATGCAGCCACATTCCTTTCAGAGGTGCATAGTGGAAGAAGAAGGGGTCATGGAAAATGGGATATTCCAACTCAGTGTGAGCAGAAAAATAGTTTACAATGAAGCTGTTCAAAAACTGAAATAAGTTGCCCAGAGGCTGGTTTTTTGGTTTTGTTCAAAGCTTAACTGGGCACTGCTCTGCTCAAGGAGTTGGGGTAGATGACATCTGGAGGTCCCTTCCAACCTACATGACTCACTGATTTGCAATTTATTGGTTGGATGGGAAAAAAATGTTTTGAAGTTTCAGTGAGTTTCAGGTTGCACCTCCACATTGTTTCCTTTGTACTCTGAAACTGCAGTGTAAAAGGCCACACTATACTGTTCAGCAAGCAAATATTCAAAATTCAAGAGGAAACTCAGGTACACAGGTGGTTTTTTTTTTCTTTTCATTGTATTTTATTTGCTCAGGAAACAGAAAATCTGACACTTTTGTACTGTTTTCTATTCGGAGATCTCTCAGTGCATTTTAAAAAATTAAACCTGTGTAGTTTTACAAATGGGTAACTTAGAGGCAGAACTTGCTTTTTGGGTCCCAGAGGAAGTTTGTGCCAGAACCAGAAATACAATCTGATGTCTTGATTCCTACTACTCTGACACCAAAGTAGCCCTTTCCCTTTATATATAATTGATGCTAAAAGAGTGGTTGTCTACTTAAAATGTCTGAGAAGCTGCAAGAATAACTCCTCATAGCCAGCTTCATTTTGTGCAAGCTTGAGTGCTCCTATGGTTATCTCAGGCTGTTCACGGTTTTATTTATCCTGTTGTAGGGACAGAACTGAGATATTAGAAGTTGACACTTTTTTAAGGTCCCAGGAGACCTCCTTGTTGTCCTTTGTGCTTTTGGCAGTCTGGCTGCCAAGTCATCTGGCATACCTGATGAGCTTTCAAGTTCAAGGCTGAAGAGCATGAAGAGAATGTGTAGTAAAAACAGCTGGAACTGAAGAGCAGCGGAAAGAACAGTAATATGTTGTAGTAAGTTGGCTTGCTTTGTTTCAGCGTAACTTGTGTGATGCAGACTCCCTGACAAATTTGAAATATCTTACTGAATAAAGCAGAATAAATCATCTGCTACCTGACCTTCCTGGGGAGGTTTTATATGAATTCTCACTTCAAAATTAAATTTAGCTGTAGCTTCTGATACTTGTTCCTAAAATTTAAATACCTTATATGTATTGATATGTTTGCTTTCTAAATACATTTTGCCTATTATAATAAGTAGAGCAAGTGATCAGTACCTATTGGATTGATGGTGAATTTACATAAAAAAGTGTCTTATGATTTGTCCTGTGAAAGTTATAAGTTCCTCAGATTGTTTAAAGGGAGTCATTCCTAGAGTGAGGAATGAATGTGTTCCTACATGTTGACTTAACAATCCCAGCCTCCTTATGCCAAAATCAAACATTCTGTTACAGAGGAGCATCAGTGGAGACAGGGTACACTTCAATAAATCTCAGAAAATAACTCATTGTCCTACCAGGTATCCCTGCTGGTAACATCTCATAGGTGATCTCAGCAGGAGTGGTAATGTTTTGGAGAGCCAAGTTGCTTGAGTTGTGTACATGGTGTCTTCTGTGATGCTTAAAAGTGAGGTGTTAAGAGCTCCCTCAGGGATATAAATTTAAATAGCGTGGATTAGGCAAAAGCAATCAGCTGGCAGGTTGAATAGAAAAGGAGAAATTCACTGTAAATGTGGGGAATGTCTATGTCAGGAAGTTATCCATGAGATTTATGCAGATAATCCTCATTGTAGCTGGTTAGTTAGAGGCTGGCTATGGGAAATTTGCTGTTCTTGGGAACTCGGCCTCTTTGTAGATAATAAGTAATGGTTCCCTGACCCTAATACACTTTTAGGATGTTCTCAGGTTCTTCTATATGCTTAATTTGCTGTGTTTTGACTTCTTAATCCCTACAGTGCCATTTTGAAAAAAAGTTGGGCACTAAAAGCACAAAGCTGTGAAGTTGGAATGATGTACTGTATAACAAAGTGACTGATATCTGGGATGCTGTAAATTAATTTAACATGACTGGAAAATCATTTTATTGCGTAGTACGTGTTAAGTTACCTTACCCAAGGAATTTAAGTGTATGGTGTATTCAGATTCCTAGAAGAAATTGAATGTGACAGGATGAGACAACATCCTCCAATTCTGTAGTGTGAATGTTGTCTTTGCTGTGAGAGTTGCAGAGGAATTTGAGTCTTAAACAGATGTGGGAAGGACTCAAGCTCTGCACTGTATAAGCACTGTTTTTGTTAACAAGATACCAAAACCTTACAAGGTAGAGGGAAGGAATAATGGCATACACCTACAGTTAGTTGTGTCACTTGTAAAATGTTTACGGCTGAGTAGTTCATATATATCCTTTTATTGTCTGGAAGGGAAAGTTATTTTGCAGAAGCCATAGAAAGCAGGAAGACAGTAAATAAGTCCTGATTCATGGAAGGCCTTTGAAAAATGGTCACCGTACATTTGTAACGATGGCTGCTTCCTTCCTTCCAGTGCCTGCTGTTTTCTGTTGATGAAAGCTTATAAAATACCCCTTGAAAATGAACTTGAAGTACATGATAAAGACCTAAAATGAGAGGTGTTGGGAGGAACCTGTGAATTGCTGTGACAGATTTAACAAAAAGTAACACAGTGTCCTGATTCTGGCCAGAACAGGGTTAATTTTTGCAGTAGCCAGGAGGGGTCATGGCTGCAACCCAGAGGTCATTCTATGCCACCTCATGTCATTGCTGGGGTCCCTTCTGGTTGGGGTAGCATGGCAGAGGGAGTGGTTGAGTATTGTTGCTGTATGAATTGTTCACCTCTCTCTTGTGCCCTCTGCCATTAGTAATGTTGCTGTTACTGTTCATTTTCTTATTTCATTGCTGTTTATGGTAAATTCTTAGAATCATCTTCTTACCTCAGCCTGTGATTTGTGCCTCAAATTCTCGTCTCCATCCTGCTGCAGGGGAGTGGGGGGAGGAGTGAGTGAGCAGTGCATGGTTTCAGTGGGAGCACTAAATTGGATAATACCATTCCTAAACACAGTAATTTTTTTATAATGTTAGTTAGGGACATTTGCGAAGCCCAGCCATTATGATGAGTTAGGGACATTACTTAGGGAGGGTGTACTTCAGACACATGTTTGGGGGCTGTCTTTGCTGGAGATTGTGGATGTAAGACCTGGTTGCAAACTAATCTCTGAGTTTGTTTACTTTGTTTTTGTACAGTTTGTATTTTTTGGTGTCTGTAACTTCTTAATGTGTATCCCTCAAAATAATTCCTTTAGCTCATTTTAAGTGTCCTGTCTGAAATATTTGCTGCATACTTGTGTCACTGTTTTTCTTGTGGAAGTCCAAGTCTAATTACTCCTTTTACAAAATCCCTTTCATACTTTTGATCATCTTTCATCAAACTCCTTTGGGATGAATTCTTCTGGTGTCAGTGTCATTTGTTTTGTTCTTACCCTCTGAAAACTGCGTGCAAAAGATTAAAAATCGAAATCCCCAAATATGTGTAATAGATGATCGAGGTACTGAATTATGATTTTTCTTGTACTGAAATATGTTAGAATTCTGTTTATCCTTCTTTTGCAGTGTGTAGTTAGCAGCTTACTTAGTCCCTTTTTTTCCTGTCTTCATTTACCTTTGAATATCAAAAGTGGTATTTTTAGAGACTGGGCAAGATGCTTGAGTTGTGGCTGCCATTTGGTCCTTCTCACCATTCTGTTTTCCTGTGTGAATGGGCAAGAGATGTAGAAAGAGGTCTCAGTGAAGGATAAAGTAGCCAACACCATGAATAAATAGGAACAATGAGAGCTGTGAGATTAAAGGAGAAACACTGTGCTCTGGAAATAGGAAGGAGAAAATAATGGAAATTAAGGGAAAATGCGTTAGTAAGGTAGAAAAGGAAGATGGAAGTGTTACTGGTTCTTCTAAAAATGAAAACGCGCACCAAAATCCCTTTTGAAACAATGCAAGTATGTGATGATATTTCCTTGTACTGTAGTATTTGTGTTAATAGGACAGGCATCACTGGCTTTTGTAGTGTTAAAAGTGATTCTGCTTGTGGTCCCAGAAGTTAATTGTGTTGTTGGATGGTTGCTGTGAGTGTGACTGTCAGAAATATAGAAATGCGGTTTCTTAGACATCTTCAAATACAGTCAGATCGAGGTGTGAAAGTACCATTATCTTTGAATATTTGGTTATTGTGTGCTAATTTTCATTTATTTTATGATAAAATATGAAATTTCAATAGTTACCAAGAGATAATTGAGATTTTTTTTTTTATTTATTTAATTTAAGTGACCAACATATGAGCTTTCTTTAAAGCTTGCCAGTAAGAAGTCTCCAGGTTTTCAGGATGATATGACTGATTGAACATTTTGAAAGTGACAAGTTGTAGATTTATTCATAACATTGGCAGAGTTGAGACCTTTCTGTGGGTTAGAATTATAATCCTTCTACCTAATATGTCTTTTCTGTGTCTGTTTTTTAAGTGGAAAGGTTTGTTTTCTAAGATGTTGGTTCTGTCATTCAGTTCTGCAAAACAACACGTAAATACCATTAATAATAACAGTACTGGAATTAACTAATGAAAATTACAAAATTAATTGGATGTAATTACCACATTTAAATAAGTTGTAATATACCTGGAAGGATTCTTTGTGTGGGCAGAAGAGTGAAGACCTGATAGCAATGACTTTTGTTGTCATTTACTTTAAGGTTGTTCCTCATTTATCTCTTTGACACTGCATGAGATCCTGTTTATTAGGAATAATGCCTGGAAGTTGGCAGTTATGTATGAGTGTGTTAATTTCTTCCCATATGCTGCGGGGTTGTCATCACAGGAAATAAAGGGACTTTTTCCCATGTTTAGTTACACTGAACTGTTACAATAGTCAGATCAGACAGAAACAATGGGAAGGAAAGTTTCCTGTTTTCTGCAGATATCGAAGAGGTCTTTGGCCCTTACCAATGAAGGTAAAGTGTGAGTGCACAGAGAACTGGTTTCCATTTCTGTGTGGAGGTGCTGTGATTCCTATTGAAAAGAGGGCTTTGCTCTCTTAAATGTTTTACAGGCAATTTACTGTCTATTCTATCTTGATGACATCTCATTATTTGCATTTAGAAATAGTAAATTACAGCAGGGAAAGCTTAAAGTTGCCTTTTTATAAGCATTCAAATATTTTGTGCTGTGTTTTAGTATGCTGTTTCATTTATTTGATGAAATAAAGTTTAGGCCTTAAATAGACATCAGAGGAGACTAGGACATCCTCAAAAGGATTGCAAAGGAGAATACAAATATAGCAGACTTGGAAGCATTTCATAATAGTAAGGATTTGAATTGAAGAAAGAATTGTGCTTTATTTTCAGTCTGCTGGACCAGGACAAATTTTGGGAAAGCTGGTAAATCATTGCCTCAGCAAATACAGTGGTTAAATTTTCATGTAATTCTGAGGATAAAGTACAATGATACTGCTGCAGTATAAGCTGTGGTTTTCCGTAGGTAGGGAAAGACGAAGAATCTGACTGGGCCCCACAAAAAACCCACTGCGAGAACCTTTTAAGTCAAGATTCAGCCTTTAAGTTCAAAAGAGATTGCTTGTCTTTCAATTTTGTATACATACATTATAGAGTGTTCCCATCAGTTGTTGATGACTTTCCACCATGGTTAACCATTATTTTAACTGGACTATATGAAGATAAAAGTTTAACAGGAGCTGTACTACTGGTACAATTAATTCATAATTTCATTCAGTAGACCAAACTCTTGCCAAGTTAAAACCCATTTTTAAAAAAGTAGAATTGTGTTTTACAGTTATAGTAATATATCATCTGCTATACTATCAATTTTTAATTAATTAAGTTCACTACTTACTACTTAATCTCATTAAATTCACTACTTACTACTTAATCTCATTAAATTCTTAACTTGGATTTTGTAAGGCATTTTTCAACATGTACAATCCAGTAAAACACAGGTTTTCCAAATTAATTTGCAGGATACTTTTTCACTGAGAAATACTTTTGATAATGGGATCCTTTCACACATTTTCTTGAGTCTCAGTGAAAATTTTCAGGTGAATTGGTAAAAAGGAATTGGCATTTATCTTCCAAAGCTTCTCTTGTTTTTCTGTCAAAGTTACTTTGTATACAAATGCCAGTTTAAAGCAATTATCAATGCAGCATTATGTAAAATAATCAGTTGTCCTGACATTTGAACTGATTTTATGCAGATTACTATATGGGATGTGTGAGCAAGTGTTGTTTTCTGCTGGATAATTGCTATATCATGAAAAATGAAGTTAATTTGGGCATCCTATGAGAAATGTGTGCTGGAAATACACTGGATTAATTATTTTTCATTTGCATTACAGCAGTGTCCAGCACAGAAAGTAACAGTTTCCGCACTTGTAGCATTTGTTAATAAAAAAATCCATAGCAAGATTTGGACCAAATGATATTACAATATTAAAAAAAAACCCCTAAAATATGATTGCCATGACCACTATTACGCATTTGCATATTATGAATCTTTGTACTGAAAAATTCCCCATCCTTACTTGCCAAATGCAGTTTGGCTTTTGACTGCAAGAACTGTTAGATGTAAAACAGGATTTTGGCAAAATGTTATTTTGTGTCTAAACTGTTTTGTTCTTTGTATGCTGTTGTCTGTCTTAATGTACCATGACAATAAAGGCTGTAATGGCTATTCCATTCCTTTTCCTGTTATTTTGCAGCCACCAAATAGCTCTGGGATAATACAGTGCTCTGACTTTCCTCTTTATTTCTGAACATTTTAATTTCACAGACTAAATGTTTCTCATATTCTGGCTAGTGGTAACAAATAAAACATTCACTATAGTTATCCATGGACTTCCAAAAGGAATTCACAAGTCTATGACAGCAATTCTGGTTATTGACCCTTTATTCTTCCATTTATGCAAATTTATTTACTTGATTTTGTCTTGCAGGAGATTGTACTGTTACTGATAGATAACTGGACCTGAGATAGGTGCAACACTCAGTGTCAGTAGGGCAGCTATAGCTTTACTGTGCACTATGGATGGGAAGCACATACTTGCATATCAGTACTCTTATTGTGGTATGAAGTCTTGCATGGTGAAAGATTTGGTTTTTTTCTGGTTAATGAAAAGGGTACATGAACTGCAGACTTGCCCCATGCAACCAAATTTGACTTCTAAGGTTTTGAGAGAAAAATGAATCATCTTAGCATACTATTTTTGGCCTTTAAAAAGCCTGTGCTACTGCAAGTTTCTACTTCAGTAGATTGTATAGAGGGTATATCTAGCCCTCTGTTCCTAATATGTCTTTAATTCTAGTTTACACACATCCCAAGATATTACTTGGATTTTAAAGCCATGATGAGTCCTGACCAGACCTCACATATGAATATAGTTCTTTATCTCATTTTAATTCTTATGCAAACATATTGCTAAACATTTTTTTAAAGCCTTTAATTTTCTCCCTTTATGTCTATTCTTTATTATATGCACATTTTCTTCTCTGGAAGCTTGTCTGTTTCTTTTTTTGTGGTTTAAAAAGCTTAGTCTGTGGAGTTTAAGAATGTCTCATTGGTATTTGAATTCAGGTCCCGTATTTTGCATCCATTGGGAAAGGGTGCTATAATTTTTTGATTTTTGATTAGAAGTGGACAATAAAAGTCAAACCCCATTATAGACCAGTGACAACTAATCTATGTGAGCTTGAGAGATAAAGATAGTGCTGTAGGTGCTGAAGAATATTTTCTGATAAATGGTGTAAAGACATTTCAAAGTCCTTGTGAAATCCCTGAGCTGGCTTTGTGTGAATGGGCGCATTCCCAGCAGGCATCACCTGGGCACTGCTGGTCCTTATGCCTGTGACTTTCTGTAGCTGTGTGTGCACAGCTTGTGTCCAGGGTGCAGAGAAGGAAAAGTCAGCTGTCCATGTGAGTCTGTTATTTCTAGGGGATGATTAATATCCTGGTAAAGGTGGATAAATAACATAAATTATGAGGTAGCCTCATGCTATGGCCACCCTAAAACAAAGACCTGAGGAGTCAGACTACTGGTTAAATTTTAGATTCTCTTCAGATCTCCACTGCTTTTGGTGCAGAGTGAAAGTAGTTTGTCAGAACTTGTGCTACTCCCACTTGTTCATGTGGGGACAGGACTTAGGCAAGGCACTTCATCTCAACCTCTGCATGTACTTAAACTTAATAATCTTTTTTTTGATGCTCTTATAATAATTACAGTTTGGGACTTTGCCAGTTGGCCTTGGGGAATTAGATACTGCTGTTCCTGCCTCACAGAGGCTCTGATTTTTTAATTTAAAAGTCTATGTCCAGTTTTTCCTCTAATGAGGGAGAATGGCTTCAGTGATAAGTACTTTGATAACTGAAGAATGAATATAGGTTTAGATGGCCCCAATTTTCTGTAAGCAAACTTTTACACTACAAACTTCTAAATTTGTGTGCTCATACTTATGCATGTCCACTTAACTGGAAATTGTGGGAAGACAAACCTTAGATTAAATAATGAGGTGGGGAAGAGGCTGCTGATCCCAGTCTAATACCAATTATCAGATTCTGCCTCTAGCAGATAAAGCTGTGCTAAATATGAATAATAAAATAAATATGGCTATGTTATGTGTATGCATATGTGGATGGGGGTCTGTCCTAACCTGAGGCATCTACTACAGATTGCTATTTTAGGAGGTGTTTATCTAGGTAGTTACTGGGAGAAGAGAAATTGCCTCAAGGACAAATTGAGAGCACCTAGGAGTCTTCCATTTTCACTCGGTTACTGACTTTTTCCTTTGTTGGTCCATTTTTCTTTATTGATATTACCATAGAATCACAGAATGGTTTTGGGTTGGAAAGGACCTTAAAGATCATCTTGTTCTAACCCCCTACCATGGGCCCAGAACCTTCCACTATACCAGGTTGATTAAAGCTGCGTACAGCCTGTCCTTCAACACTTCCTGGGATGTGGAATCCACAACTTCCCTGGGCAAGAATTTTCAGTTCTAATGCCTCACCACCCTCACAGTGAAGAATTTCTTCCTAACAGCTAATCTGAACCTACCCCCTTTGAGTTTGAGACCATTACCCCTTGTCCTATCACTTAATGCCTCCTTGTAGGCCCTCTTCAGNTTGTTCTAACCCCCTGCCATGGGCCCAGAACCTTCCACTATACCAGGTTGATTAAAGCTGCGTACAGCCTGTCCTTCAACACTTCCTGGGATGTGGAATCCACAACTTCCCTGGGCAAGAATTTTCAGTTCTAATGCCTCACCACCCTCACAGTGAAGAATTTCTTCCTAACAGCTAATCTGAACCTACCCCCTTTGAGTTTGAGACCATTACCCCTTGTCCTATCACTTAATGCCTCCTTGTAGGCCCTCTTCAGGTACTAGAAGGCTGCAATTAGGTCTCCCTGTAGCCAGGTCTTTCTCTGCAGGAGCAGTCTTGTACTTGGCCTTGTTGAACTTCATGAAGTTCACATGAGCCTACCTCTCAAGCCTTTGAAGGTCCCTCTGGATGGTATCCCTGCCCTCCAGCATGTTGGCAACACCACACAGCTTGGTGTTGTCAACCGCCTTGCTGAGGGTGCACTGGATCCCACTGTCCATGCACTGACAGATGTTAAATGTGCCCATCCCAACACTGACCCCTGAGGAACACCACTTGTCACTGCTTTCTCTTTGGATTTTGTACTGTTAACTGCAACACTCTGAGTGTGACTATCCAGCCAGTTTTTTTATCCACTGAGTGATCCATTCATCAAATCCATGTCTCTCCAGTGTGGAGACAAGAATCTTTTGTGGGACAGCGTCAAATGCTTTGTGCAAGTCCAGGTAGATGGCATCTCTTGTTCTTCACTTGTCCACCACTACTGTAACCCCATTGTAGAAGGCGGCCAAATTTGCCAGGCATTATTTGCCCTTAGTGAAGCCATGTTGGCTGTCACCAATCACCTCATTATTTTCCATGTGCTGTAGCATAGTTTCCTGGAGTATCTGCTTCATGGTCTTGCCAGGCACTGAGGTGATACTGACCAGCCTGTAGTTCCCTGGGTCTTCATTATTTCTTTTTCTTGAAAAGGGGGGGTTATGTTCTCCCCTTTCCAGTCAGTGGGAACTTCACTGCACTGCCATGATTTCTAAAATAAGATGGATAGTGGCTTAGCCACTTCCATGGCCAGTTCCCTCAGGACCCCAGGATGTATCTCATCAAGTCCCGTGGATTTTTGCACCTTCAGATTGCTTAGATGTTCTAGAATCCAAGCTTCTATAGCAGGTGGTTTGTCACTCTCCCAATTCCTGCTTTCACCTTCTGCATCTTGGGCAGTGTGACTGGAACACTTGCTGGTGAAGACTGAGATAAAAAAATGCAATTGAATACCTCAGTCTTCTGCATGTCCTAACCATTTCCCTGGTTGTTTGGACAATTGCTCTCTATTCCTACCAGGCTACCTTACCCTGCTTCCACCCTCTGTAAGCTACCTGTTTGTGTTTAAGTTTGTCCAGGAGCAACTTGTTTATCCATGCAGTCCTCCTGGCATTCTTCTCTGATTTCCTGTTGCTTCAAACCCCAAGATTTCCATCAGATTTATATATAAATTTTCAGCTTTAGATTTCTATGGAAAACTGGTCCTTATCCTATGAAAAATTCCCTTATTACATTTTTTTTACTTTGTCTTTTTTGCTTTGCCCTAGTATGGGTAAAAGTTGATAGCTTTTGTCATCTCTCTTTGGTAACCACAAAAATGAATTCATTAAGTAACCATGAATAAAATACTTAAGTTTCCAGAAGTGTACTCAGTGTCTGGGTTTCTAAAGACTTTTACTGGAGCTACTGTACATACTTGTACCTTGAAAAAGCAAAAAGAGGTTAACATTATCCTGGAACACTAGTGTCATAATGGAAGTGCTTTGTCTTAGTTTAAATAAATATTTACTTTGAAAGTCCAAATTTACATTAGCTAAAAAGACTCTTAATGTGTATTGTAGATTGTGTATTCTGATAATAGTGCAGGATAGCAAAAAATGGATAAGCATTCTCAACATGCCAGAGTTATTTACATGTTATTTATTATATGATACATTCAGGCTTCCATTTTTTTGGAACAACTGAAACTCAAGCCGTGCTGTTCCTGTCAGAGGTGCCACTTGCTGTGGGTAGGTATTCTGACAACTGGCATCTGGAGTCACTGTATGAAATATGTGAAGGAGCGAAGACAGACTGATGAACACTACGGCAACTGCTAGCCCTGCTGATAACACATTGCAAAATAAGAGACTTGAGTGTCTGCAATTTCAATAATTATGGACAACAAAGTTTAGTAAAGGTGCAAGTATAGAATTTTCTGTGTGTTTGATCAGGAAACTGACACTTTCATATTTTGCAGAACATTATTAACATGAGAGAGAGGCAAAGTGGAGGATGTGGTGGGGTTATTTTCCTGGTGTCGGAGATTAGGCTTTTACTCTTGTGTGTGAATCCAGTCAGTTCAACCAAGTGAAAAGCTCAGAAGCACTTGGTGGAGGCTAATTAGAAGCCTCCACCATCACTGCCCACAGAATCTGTTTGCACTCAGTGTTCTTGGCACCCTGCACACTGCTGCACTGATTTCACTCTTCATCTGCCACCTCTCTACAGCCACTAAGCCTATTCCAGTCCAGAGCCACTGGCCCGAGCAGGATTTTCCAAGCAGTTGCATCTCTAATAGCCTGCACCCTTTCAGTACTAAACCTTACAGGTGGATTGGGAATTTATGCCTCTTTTCCCACTTGATGAATGTGTTCATAAACGCAGGATTGGAAAAAAAGTGCATAATAGCAGAAATCAACAGAATTATGAGCTGGGAGTGGATGATAGCAGGGGGAAATGGTGAGACAGTGAGGACAAGCAACAAAAGCCAGTAAATTGTAAGCAAAAATCAATACATAAGAACACTTGAGCATAAAAAGCTTGGACTGAAATTCTGGATTCCTTGGTCTTCATGTTTGTTTCTTGGTTATTTAGAAATAGTTGTAAAACACTGGGAAAGTTCAACTCCTTGCTCTCGTAAACTCTGAGAATTATTTAATCTGTTATTATTACCAGCTAGTCTGCTGAAGCAGTAGAGACTTCTGCTCTGAATGTAAAGGATAATGACTTATGCAGAGGTAGGTATCAACTTACATGTCAGAATGTATGTTTTTCAGCTTAAACACAATTACTGGAGTAACTGTTTGCTGCTCATGTTAAGTGAGTTGGACAGAGAGGGGTAGGGAAAAATAAGTCTTCAGTGCAGTGCCAGGAGCTCATGTCTGTTGAAGTTCTGCTAACTCTGTTACTCCTCTTCTTGGGTGATTTCACTGTCATCATATGTACCACTTTTTTTACTGTAAAGCATCTGCTCGGTGTAGATGAGGACATAATTTCTGCAACAGTGTTACAGGATCCGGGTAACGTGACCAGTCTCTGTTCTTTCAGTTAGCCAAAATATTAATCCTGGCTCTCCTTCCTGCGATGATCCTCTCTTTGCTTGATCAACACCCCTTTTTTTTTTTTTTTTGCAACAGCCAGGGAATATGTTTTATTGAGGATCTGTCCTGTGGCATGGAATGGGAGTGATCACACTAGAAGTCCATTGCTTTTACAGTGTATCTTCCCTGCTTTTGACAAAGCATTTCATACTTCTGCAATTTTGCTGTCTGATGCATCTTTGACTGTGGGACAAAGAGATACCGTGTGTGTGGCATAGAAGGAGGTGATGAGAGAAGCTGCCTCTGGAGTCCTACTGGTCCTGTGCTTAGGAAAGCTCGGGAAAATCCTTGCATGTGGTGTAGATTGATGACTCCTGCTGGAAGGCAGAAGCTGCCTTGCCCGTTTGGAATTGTTGAGGTCCCCATGTAACTGTAGGTTAACTAAGATGCACTACAGTATACTTTTTAAGTAAAATAGGATGCTTTTTAAAGTAATTTAGCAAAGGAGAAATGTTTATTAATGAAAAATGCAAAAGTGCAGGGATTTAGTAATATTTACAATTTGAATGGAAACATATCTGGATAAATTCTTTGGGTAGATATAGAACAAGAACTGTTCTGGAATGGGAAGGCTTGGAGATCATATTGTGAAGTTTCTGAAAACTGAAGTGAAAATTACATTGATTGAATTACATGCTAGGAAGCTTAGTAAATTTGTATTTTAAATGAGAAAAAAAATTGATACAGTATTCCATAGAAAAAGGTGTTATTTTGCAGTTCTGCTGTTTTAAATATGTATTTTGAAATTGTTTTGAGGTGCATTATTGAAGTTATTCTAAGCAGTATTTGAGCATAGTTAAAGTCTATAGAAGAGAACTAAACAAATAGACATATGAAACAGGCACTGTGATTGTTCTTTGAAATTTTTCTGTATTCCAAGTCTGACTCAGCTCTGAAGTTAATTAAATTAATTACTTAATAGCAGCTAGTTATTTATCCAGATTCAGCAATATTTAACATTTAAAATTTAGTGTGTTAGGAACTTTTTTTAAAGTAGGACATCTATCGCTAATTTTGAAGAAAATGTGAAATTTTATTGGCCTAAATAGATTTTTCTGTTGTTTTGTATCTCCTGAAAACTCATTGGATGTAGTACTTTAATCAAAAGCATATGGTAGTTCTTATGAGTGAATAGAAGAATAGGGATTTTGCTGTTAGAGTAATTTTATGGTAATGAAGTTGGGGGATTGGGGTTTTTTTTGGGGGGAGTTGGGGTGCAGACTTTTTAGTAATTTTTTTTTAATTTTAATTTGATTTGGTTTTTCTGTTTGATCAGTATGACCTGATACAAAAACAAAGTCAAACCTGTAAGGACAAGAGGGTGCAGAGTCTCTGGGGCCAGCAGTGTCTTAGGAAAAGTATGCAGCGAGGTCAGAGATCAGTTTAGGGGCCCATTTATCAAGGGAACGAGCGAGGAGGGCTCCCTCAGCATTGGTTCACAAGTTGATTTAGAAACCAGGAGTGAAAGCAGCAGGATGGAAAGCGCAGCTGAGATCTCTCAAGCGAGCCCATTGATGGCACTGAATGCCTTTCTGGGTCATGGTCGTTTCACCAGCAAAGGGTTGGTTCCCCAGTCCCCCCCAGCAAAGGGAAGGGCGAAGGCCCCAGCTGGGGGGAGGAGGAGGAGGGCATGTGGCTCATGCCGTTTCATTCACAAGCACAAGGATGGCAGAGGGCCCAGACTCTTCATAGAAGTCCTGCACAGCAGCTTTCAGTCTAAATTCATGCCACTGATTAGATGCAAAGTTTCTTTTCATTGATGGCAGCCAATTCGTTCCAGCGAGCAGAGAAACATAACATAAAGTATTGAAAACAGAGCCAGGGGTTGCCAATTTCTAGGCAGATTAAAACCTTTTTTCTGTAGCTGAAGTATGCTTATCATGTAGATTTCCCTCATCATGACTTGTTTTCAAAGTTAAACACAATAGCAGAGTGGGCTCTAGTAAGCATTTGGTATGCTTTGAAACTTTGCTGCCTAGCTAATTAATGTGATTTCAGTTTGGAGTATGGGCTGTGATGCTGTTGTTTCTGTAAAGAAAAATTCTATGGAGAGTTTAGAATAAAGCTGTAATGATCGGTGTGACTGTAATCAGCTTTTTGTGAAGGTTTTTTTAACCTTGAAAACTATCCATACCTGTTTTCTCATGTAACATTTTTGTGTCCATCTCTAATTAGAACTGTAAAATTTTTAATTTGTGGCCTGGCTATTCCCCCCTCCTCCCCTCCAGTTATGTTAATGACTGAAAACTTAATTGGAAGACAACTATTACCAGTAAGGAAAAGGAGTTCTGTGGGTAGCTGAAAATAATGCAAAAAGCATTCCCACTTACTAGCTATTAATGCTCTGAAGGTGAAAGTAGCCTGTATGACTTTAAAAAAATGAATTTGCTTACTAGCTCTTCAAATATGTGGAACAAATAATCCTCTCCTGTACTGGGATAGCTTTACTGGGTTTGAACAGGTTTGCAGAGCTAGGAAAGTGAGCAGATCTTTTCTGGTGCCAGAGTAACTTTCAAAATGCTGTCTTTAGTTTTGTGGCTTGTTTTGCAGGATCAGTGTGATGTATGCAGTCAGATTTTGGGTTAGTTTAGGTCTCAGTTGTTTTGTAAAATGAAATTAAAGCCACAATACATTAATTTTTGTCTTCTGAGCCTGGACCATGCTACTGGCTGGTAGGTGAAGGGTCCTAAAACTTCTGCCAAACTGCAGTCAGAAACATTCGAGTAGTGATAGAGTTATGGGTTCAGTGCATGAGAAAAAATTAAGTACATCAAGGAATTAAAGACGATGATGAATTAGAATAAAAGATCTTAGTGATCTAAATTCATAGGATGAGCTAAGTACTGTCGTGCCCAATTGTTACAAGGTCTGACCCGAATAAAAGGGTGTTTGTTTATTATTGCTGTCTGAGGACATTCTTCTTCCCCTCTGTTGCACTAAACTGTCTGCAGTTTCTTATGATGCTTACAAATGGAAATAAGTATTTGCAATTAAAATATTTGTGTAGCTGTTTTGTTCAGTCCTTGAACATACTCAGATCTATGAAAGCACAATTGAGAGATGGTATTTAAATTCTTTGCAATAAATAGAAAAGATATTTAGGATAAAGGACCCCAAAAGGTGATGGAAACAAAACAATACTTATGACACTGCCCTGGATAACCATGATTAGAGTATTATTTCTTGATTATTTTTTGAGTGGTAAGAAGTGTTCTCATCATTAGTGGGACCCAATTAAAAATAATTATCCTCTGGCATTTTCCTTTCTGGTACAATTTGGGCTGCAGTGATTCTTCATTCTCTCCCTTAAAATTTAGGATATAAATCAAATACGAGGTTTGGGTTTTGTGTGGTGCTTTTTTCTAGATCTGATGCATTAAAGATATCTCAAACATGCTAGTACATTTGAAATGCAATGCGTTGTACCTCACATGCCAGGAGTCTTGAATTGAAGGTCAGAGATTTCAAAAACCATATACATTGACTTACGAAGCTCAGTGCACTAGTAAAATTACCTGAATTATTTATATCCACAAAATTGAACAGGCAGTTACAGAATTTCACCATTTTTTGCCTTTTCAAAAAATTAGGTTCCATAAACCCCAGAACTGTTTGAGGCTTTGTTTCTATTGCTTCATTACGTTTGGAGAATTATTTACTTCCTTTGTTTAATTTCTGTGTAGTTTGACAGTTATAAATGTAAAGTAAAAGACAAATGCTGAGGCATCATTTTTTTTCCTAGTGATGCTCCAAAAAGTTTTAACTCATTCTTATAGTGGTACATAGTTTAGCTGGGTTTGTACCTATAGATTAGAGAACAAAATTGTCTAGTTTCATATTTATGAAAAGTTTTCAACTCCTGGAACATTTTTTCAGCAACCACCCCAGAATCTGAGAGAGAGAATATATTGATTATTCTTGATGATGACACTGTATTTAGGTTTTTTGAAGATGCTCAAGAAAGTCTGAAGACTATGCCTTTGAAAGTCAATGTGAATTAGAGATAGGACTCATATGTGTCTGACATTTCTAACAGGTAGTCTTTCAGTTATATGTATCTTAGCTAAAGAGAGCATCCCTTTCTGTTATATCCATATGTTAGATGTAATCCACAGTGGTCTGGTGTCTCCAGGACTGTGATCTGTAAATTCAGGAATGGCCTACTTTTCTAGTCAGTGCTCCCACATTTTAACCATGGCTTTTTATTGTAAGTTCTTAGTACTTATTTAAAGAAAAAAAGAAAACCATGATCTTTCCAAGCTAATGACATCAGAATTGCCATACCTCAGAACCTCACTTTAAAATCTCTTAATTTCTAAAGCAAAAAACTTCATGTACAAATTCACTTTAAAATTTCACAGAATTATCTATTAGAAATCTGTGATACTTCATTTTTTGTGCATTTTATGCAGTTTAGAGGAAGAAAAATTAGCAATTGGTAAGAAGTGGACTGGCAAGGTCTGTAGTTCAGACGGGCTGCAAATTTTTTAAAAGGAAACGTACACAGAAAACAGATACAAGCAACTTAATTCTGATGCAAGACTTAAGGGAATCCAAAATGGGCTTCTTCCTGCACTTAATGCAGGTACACAGAAATACAAGTTTCAAAAGAAGGTTTCAAAGTTGTATACTTCTGAAAAACTTAGACACCAATGGAAATCCAGTGTGTGCATCAGTCCTAGAACTGTTTGCTAGAAAATATTCATCTAGGATAGTAAGAGTGCTGTCAATTTTCTAGCCCTAAGTAAATTGTTGCATTGTGGATGTTATGATGAGAGTTTTCCATTTGTATATTAAGCAATGTGACTAACAGTTGTCATATGGTTTTCGTTTTTTCATCTTTTCTGCAGGAGGGGAAAAATGTTGACTGTTTTGTTTCAGGAGATCTATGGGCTTTTTTTTTTTTCCTGGTGTGTTATTTTTCTTTGTTTTGTTTTGTTTCTTGTTGTTTAAATACTCTTGTTGCTATGATTTTGTTAAGGGATGACAAAATCAAAGGAATGTGCTCCGCACTTGAGGACGAAGGTAGCCGAGACAGTGATGTGCCTTGCTTCCTGTAAGAACATCAGGAAATGTTTCTTGTACAACTACTGGCTATGCTCTAAGGTTTTTCTTTCCTAAATATGAATTAATGAGACCATTACTTGCAGAGAGCTGCGTGGAGCCTAGGGAGCAGAAATGTCGATCATAACCATTATGCTCAAGTTTGACAACCTGTTACATCATCAAGGCCCTGCCATATTAAAATTCTGGGGAGAAGGTGAATAGGTGTGAAGTTTCTGGTTTATTTTGCTGTAAAGCTGTGTCTGTGTTCTGCATTAGTTGGAATTATTAGGCACCGAGGGCTTCATGCTGCAGTATATATACAGTTACATGGATTTGTTATGGGAATATGGGCCTTAATAAGTATTCCAGCTGAACATAAATCCGTATAAGTGGATTTAATGATGACGTGGCTTTACTCATCTTGGTTTTGGTTGTCTTTCATGGAAATGAAGCCTTTTAATTGCATCTTTGCAGAAATCCCTTTTCTTTGCAAAGAAAGCCGGTTGATTTTATATACGTAGTTGTGCTTCGTTGTAAATGTATAGTAGCACGCCTTTCTCCACTTCTAGCTTCTGCAGCTACAATGTGTAGAAAAGCTATATAGTATTGCAAATATGTTGTGGAAGCTCAGTGTCTTGTTCCTCATGTGCTTTCATACCCCTGATACTGAGGGTATCCCAGTACAGGAGCATAATTATTGGTTTTGAGATATTCAGAAGATGATGTTTTTTGTACTTGTATTGCCAATGATCTTAAAACAAAACATACCCTAAAAACTCCCCAAAACAACCCCCCCAAAAAAAAAATGACCAAAAAAGGAGGGGCAGAGGAACCCAGGAGAAGCACCATTTGAGGTTTAGTCCTCTGGGGCTGTGGGTATGCATCTGAAAGCATGGCTTGTAAGGCTTAAATGATTCAAGGATCCCATTATTATTTTTTTTCCCCCCACAAGAATCAGTATTTTCCAGATGTTAGTTGGATAATCTTTAAAACTTAATCCAGAACTCTACATTTTCTGCAAACTGCAAGCATAACTGACTGGAGAGAGAAAGGAGATGAAACATTAAAGGAGATAGAAATAATATTTCTCTGACATTGCATCACAAGTGTTGGGTGTGCTGTAGTGTGTCCTTGACATTGTTTCAGCCCAGAGTTAGCTACCAGTCTCTTGCTTTTGAGGTCTCTGACCTAATGCCTCTTTGAAAGAAGTGTTCTTGTTCTCCTAACATGAAAAAAAAGAGTTCAGTTCCTGCTTGCATCAGCACATCCTTATTGTTCTGGCTGCTTTCAGATTTTTTTTTTTTCTCCTGTGAGTGAATTTGAGTGAAATGGTCATCAGGGTTTTGTTTTCATAGAGCTTAGAAGAAAGTGTTGGACCTTGAAAATTCATATAGTCTGATTGTGTTGTGGTGGGTGTGGAAAAAAAGATAGGAACATGCCAGTGGTTGCTAGTTAAATTAATATACTCTATTGAGGATTATTCTGTTTACAGACTATGACATTAAATTATGAGCAGTTAATATACAGTTCTTTGTGCATCCCAAATATCTTGTTAAGCAGAACTTTTACGAGCTTTTAAGACTCTAATCAGATATGTTTAACATACAGTCCTATGAATAAGCAAAAATAGAGAGAAGAATGTTGATGCTGGGTTTTGCCTTGCAAACTTGCTGAAAGTTCATGTTTAAAGAATATGTTTCAGTAAGAGAGTCTGTCCTTTCTACAATGAATGTGAAGTATACCAAATGAGCAAAGTAGATTGAACATGAAGTTCTAACCCAGTACAAGCCTAGCCAGATACTCAGAATCATGTAAGGGAACTTTAAAACATCCCATAAAATTATTGTAACCATCTAAACCACATTTGAAGAAAGTATTACTGTTCAATCCTTGTGTGAGGGAGTTCCGCAAGTGTCAATATCCTGACAGAATCCAGCACTGACATTTTACTTTACTTTTTGCTTAGAACAGCCTAATGTAACATCATATAGATAGCATATTTTAAATGGTAACATGACATTTATTGAAAGTACGTGTCTGAATTCTGTTATTTTTACTTGAGGTTCATCTGCTGGCATGAGATACACAGGACTAGACCATCCAGGTAGAATATGTCATTTGTTAGGAATGCCAAACAAGGGTTCAAACGTGTTATGGACAATGACAACAGGACTATAAAATCAAAAACCTGAACAAAATACCCTCTCAATTATGTATTGCTTTTATCATATCCTGATTAGTTACTCCTGTAGGGCCTCCTCTTGTGAGACAGTGCATTTGTAATCCGTATAATCTGACCTCCATGTAGGGGTGGCTTCAACCAGTCAGAAAATATTCTACTTTGTAAAAAATTTGGTATTTTGGGTTTTGTAACAGAGACTATTATATTAATGTCCCATCTATGAGCCTTTGCCCTGCCCCTTTAGTACTGTTTACTTCTTTGTAAAGCTTATTCAAACTGATTGATGAAGAAGTCTTTGTATGTTATATAAACGAATTCTCAAGTAAGTGCTTAATGATTTTTACTTCTCAGATTTAAATATCTGACTAGGCAGGAAGTCTGTTCTGGGCTTCGGAAGCCTTACTAATTGTTACCCAGATGTTTGTCTTTCTGGCATGTCCCAGGTCACTTTTAAATTGCTAGAAATCACATTGTTGATTTTTTTTTTTTTCCCATGGCAGTGGATCTGGTAAGTCAATGTATTTGACTCTGTATCAGCTTCTGTGAGTGTGAAGACTCCTAAGAAAGCACTTTGGAGTGGTAGTCCTATATGAATACCCTGAGGCACAGTGAAATGTCAGCTTTAGCAAAATCTGATTCAATTAATTTATTTTTAAAGTGGTCAGTAAACAAAATTTGTCAGCACAGAATAAACACTGCAAACTGATAAAAATATTTTCAAAGTCAATTTTTCACCAAAATCAATGACTGGACATGTTGTACTTTTCTGAGAGCAAGACTTAGTTCATGGAAGTGAAGTAAAAGCAGACATGTAGACACTTCTGCCTATCAAAGTTACTGCAGTTTTGCACTCGCTCCTACCAGAGGCAAACAGTAAAGCTGGGGATGTTTTCCTGTGGTCAAAAATTAATCCATTGGCATTCATGGGGATTGTAAAGCATGTATGTAGTCTAAACAGGAGCTCGGACGATTGTGTCTATTTGGCTTGTCTTGAGTGCCCAGGAATCTCAAAAACTAGACACATCAGACCTTTGTGCAGATTTCACAGCACTGGAAATTGTGAGACTGAATAGGCTGAAGGAACTGCTAGTAAGTTTTTTTTTTTTTCTGGAGATCACAGGAGTTTTCACATGGACATGGAACCCACTAGTCTAGTATTGTGGATCAAGCTCATTCAGACTCCATTACTTATCTGAATTGCACAAATTCTACTGCCTAATCTAAAAAAAATTTAAGTAGCCCATAGCTCACAATCTTGCTATCTATGAATTACCAGGATCATCCCTCTCAAAAACAGCACTGTGCACTGACTTCGCACTGGATACAGAAGAGATTTTGAGTTTGGGAAGCCAAATCTGCATGTCCTGTACTATATTGTGTGATCCCATAGAAAACTAGTGGTCTGGTAGGTTGCTAAAAAGGAGGCTGTGGGACACAAGATGTGAACTTTAAGAGTTAGATCTAGATCATGGAATTCTTGGAGAAAATTGGGAAAAGTGCTCTTTCAGAAGTAAGAGCAAATCTTTGCCTTAGTTCCTGCATTATTGAGGGCATGAACAGAACAGGGCAAATACAATAAGCTATCAAGTCTTTTTTTTCCTCCTTTGTTATGAGGGGAAGGAAAGCATGCGTTCAGTTCCAATAAATGCTGAACACTTCAGGAAGAAGAGAGATTTGTGTTATTGTTTGTTCTCAGATGATTCCCTGATATGATGATCTGAAAGGACCCTGTAAAGGTCTAATTATGTAGGAGTGGAAAGTTTGTGTCTACTGACAGCTTTGCTAGTTCCTTAGTTTGAGAAATTTCCAGACCTTTCCATGCTGCTTAAATGAAGAATGTCGAGTAGCTATTGGGAGAGATGCCAGAGTGACAATGCTGCATGGAGACTTGTGCAAGGTACACTCAGAAACCCTTCTGCTTTCACAGTGTGCTGTAATCCAGAACTTTGCTGCTGGGATTTTTCACGTGCAGAAGAAATTTGGCAAAAAGATAGGGTGTCCGTGCAACTATAATATACTTGCCCAGTTGCGAATGCAAGCATATTATGAAATCTTTTCAAATCAATATCTGGGTTGGGAAGAGAAAATAAGAATACAAGTTATTGTTGGGTATTTATGGAATGACTTAGTCCTGCTTTCTTGAACGTAAGTTGTGCATAGATAAGTGTTTGTATAAAACCATTACACTCACTGTAACCTGTTTACATATGGGCTGTGTGACAGAGAGGTATGTACTTAGAGTTGGCTTCTCAGTCTGATGTTGCTGCTAATCTGATCCTTTTCATGCTTCAGCCTCTGAAAAAAGGCCCACATCCAGGGCCCTTTGCTGTCTGAAAATGCACAGTCCAGCGCTCAGTAATGCCACATGACCAGGAAAACTCCTTTGGCCATTAAATCCTCCAAATACTCTTTGCATTTGCCTCGCAAGGTGTGTTCATGCAGGGAACTGCTAGGGCGTAGCTCAGCCAAGAGCACCTACCTCTATCTTCACTGGGGATTTGGCTTCAGTTTGGCCCACCTTTTCTGCACATGGAGACTCTTTTTTTTTTTTTTTTTTTTTTTTTTTTTTTTTTCCCCCTCTCAGGCTTCCTTATTTGAGCATGATCTGGTTGTTCTAAATCTTGCCTATTTCCGAGCACTTACTCTGGTCCAGAAGGACTCAGTGGTGTTGGGGCCTCCACCCTCCTTTGTTTCTTAGGTGAACTCTGATTTTCAAAATAGACAGGAAATTGTGCTCTTTTCCTTTGTCCTTAACACTGAGTGAAGGCATCTTTAGAAGGCTTACCAGGATGCCTGTCCCCTCAGGGATCGGAAGGATAGTGTGTAGTATTTGCCATGTTATCAAACTTAATTCTCTTCAGTCATATTAGTCCTGGATGCTGAGTTTTGTTACACAAAGGGTGAAATGTGATGTGTGCTTATTGTGCTTTGTAGGTACTGACAGAGACTACAAAGGAGAGAAGGAAATGTTCCCTAGTACAAAATTAGTTTTTTCTTTCATGCTAATATTTGAACTGGTGTTGTTCAGCTGATTTATCTATTATATAAGGCAGTTTTCTGTGATGACTATTTTATCTCAAAAGTTGCTACTTGGAGTAGGTCATTGAGAGGGTGCACATAGAAACACTGATAAGCTACAAGTTTTTCCATAGTTCTTGTGTGATAGAGAAAATCCCACTATCCCTGATTTAGGACAGATTTTCCAGAAAAACATTTAAGTTATAGGAAAATATCAATTATGTAGTGAACACTTGATCATCAAAGAGTTATTCTTGTTGCAGAAATGATAGTAACAATATTAGTGCTCACACTATATTGTGAATTTGTGCTGTTGTTCTGCACATTTGTTGCTGATAATTCTGGTGAAGTAGTGTATTACTGGAAACAAAATTCCATAAAAATAATGCTAAAAACAGGATTAAAATGTAACATAACATCCAACAAAAGGAGTTCTAATTGTAAAGATTAAATCTCTTTGTATGTTGGACCCACAGTGATTTTCTTTTCAAAAGACAATGTGTAAGACTAACATTCTGTTACCTAAATGTTTGCACTGGGTTTGGTCAGTAAATGTCCAGTGTATTTAGGATCCTTTTTGACATAGGTCCATTTTTGTTACCCCTCTTTAGCCAAATGAGCCACAGTTTTGCTCTTTCCTTCAGATTAGGGGAAAGATAAGAAGCTGTTGCTTCCCTATGACACGAAGTACAGGGCTTGGTAAGTGTTTGGAGTACAGGCAGTGAGGTTCCAGTGCTTTTGTGTGCTTTGGAGGTCATGAGTGGAAGGAACAGGAACACAGTATCAAAACAAAACAAGCCAAATTATAATCAGCAAACAGGATGATAAACTTCCTGGAAGCTTTTAGTTTACTGCTCAAGTTGATTTAATGCTAAGTCAGTTTGTGCATTTTTTGAGCTCTTCTTTTTAAGAACAACAAATTCAACAGTACTTACTGCTGCATCACCATTTAGTTGCTGGCGTTTATTTTATGACAAATATAGCTGTTTGTTTTAGTTGTATATTTTATTCTTTCAGTTAGTTGCAGTCCACAGCAAACTTTAGAAGTGAAGACTAGCACTTAGTTCCATAATTCAGTCAAAGATAAGGGTGTGGGCTGCTGCTGCTATGTAATTGGCCATACTATTTTAGGATGAAGGGTTGAGGTCAGATCTCTTGGGAATGATGGTTTTGTTTATCTATAGAGATAGAATCCATTCTGTAAATCATTGCACTGCAGTCTTCACAGTAGAAGAGGCTAGAAAAATATTTTTAAATGAAACTCCGTCTCTTCTTAAAAAAATGCCTGTGGAAAGTTTCTAACTCTGTGGATTTGGCAACTTTCCTCTGTACTTGGATAAGTTTCTTTCACATGCTGCTGGAAAAAATCAAAGTTTAGCAATTAGTAATTTTTAACAGGCAGTTTGGGGGAAGTAAGATTAAGCCTAAAAGACCAAGCAATCTGCATTTCTTTTTTCTTCCTTCTGACAGACTTTCAGCTTGTTAGTGTAGTGCCCACTTCATTCGTGTGTGTGAAGTACTAATTCCTTTTCTGGGCTTATGCTTCATAATATAAAGGAACCCATCTTCCCACAAATTTTTCTTCTTTTCCCCTTAATTTTTGGTATAATTGTGAATAAGGAACATCTGGAGTAATGCTAGTAGAGAGCGTCTTGCCCTGCCTCAGTGCCTCATTTGCCTCCCTGCCACTGGTTCCTCCTAGGGGTGGAATCTAAGGGAAGAAGGAAGATGAAGAGGTTTCTATCAGGCCCATGTATAACAGAAGACTTTCAAACTTGATCTTGGCATCAGCTCTCTTCCCAAAGCTGCTCTGTAGCCATGGTTCTGCTCAGGCAGCTATTTTGCCTGCATTTTCAAGCTATTTTTGCCAGTACATTCATGTAATGCCATGGCTCAGATGGGTTTACCATTTCTGTGCCAGCCGATTCCTTAAAAGGGGGAAATCAAGCTTTGTAGTGGAGGAACAACATCTTGTAGTCAGAAAATGAACCTGTGGTCGCGGTAGCTTTTAATATTGCCCAACAGATGAGCCTTTCCATGGCTCACTGTCTGCAAGTGCAATGCCTTTAGTTTGCTCAGGTACGGCAAATTATAGTGATCTATTATAGGCACAACGAAAACTTGCAGAGGCGTCATTTCCTCATCCAGAGGAAGGTCTGCAGGATCCCAAACTATTGAAGATGCTGAAACACAATACTTGATATTTATTTATGGTTTCTTGATTTCCTGGTCACACTTACACCATTGTTCCCTTGTGTTGTTCTTAGAAATCTGGTATCTGGAGTTTTGAATGGTTTAGACAATTCTTTTTTTTACTTTGGAGAATAGGAACTAAAAGTGCATTCCTCACAGAAAATTCATGAATGAAGTAAAATTGATTAATAAAATGATGTTCCATATCCTTGTGTAACCTCATGTGGAAAGACTTGGTGAGACTTCAGTCTGTGGAATCAATGTGGGTGTCTTGGTAAGCAGCAGCAGCATGTCCTGCACTCAGTGCTGTCAAACTCCAGTTGAGTATTACCAGATGGCGGTTGCCACCAATGTGCTCTGCTTGTGCTTGCCTGCAGTTGTGGTGCAGATGGTTTGGTGAGGAGGGTGATTTGCATGATGCTTTGACAGCTGAATGTTCTCCTTTTTTAATTTAAGTAGTGGTCCTACAGACTGTCCCTGTGGATTGATGGGGAGTGCAAGTTTTCTTGTACTATTTTTTATAGATTTAATAGCTAAAAAAATCCCCAGTCCTCTCTGCTTCAGCCGGAGGATGGTTTAGAGCTTTTGATTGCAGCCTAAAAGAATGAGGCTCTTATTTCAGGAAAAACTCTCTCATCTTAAGGTTCCAGTATTTGAGAAAAAAATTTCATTAAGAAGGCAAAGAAAATGGTATTGTAAACAGGTTTTGTTTTCTGTTTCCTTAAAAAAATGAAGGAAAGAAGCAAGAATAGCTATGCAGTCTTTGTGTTCCTGAAAAACATGCTTCACAGACAGTGTGGTGAAGTTGTGCAATTATGTTTGGAACTCGTCAAAGCCAAAGACATACCATAGACCTACATAAGAAGAAAAAAAAAAAATAAAAGGCTGTGCTTGATTAGGAAATGCAGAAAAGAAAGGACCAGTGAGAGAAAGATAGCCTATGTGTGCGTGGTTATTTCTCCCCAGCATGCATATAGAACCCAGGTCCATATTTCTTGAAATTGGGAATTTATTTGACAGTAAGGCATTCCAGCTAATGTGTATAGACTCAAATGGTGTGGTGTTATTCCTGCAGCTCTATTCTGAATGGCAAGATTCTCTATTTATTTTTCTAAAGTCACATACTGGAGATTAGCATGTAAATATCCTGTGATATAATTAAAAGTTAAAGAGATGTAGAGAGGAAAAAGTCAGAGCTAATTTTTTAAATACTATACTCTTTGATCGTTATCAAACCAATAAAGAAATAAAAGATGAACATTGCACAGTTGATGCATCTCATGAATCAAATTGAGCTAAAAAAATTATTAATGATTGTGTTTCCGTGGAAAGTGGCTCCAAACCATATAGACATATGGAAACTCATGAGACCAATTCAGGGCTCACAGTAGGGACATATAACAATCTTTTGTTTGTATGAAACTGTGTGAAAAAGAAAATTTAAATTTTTAATAAAACTGGATTATTTTTGGAATGGAGTTAAGGCACCTAACATAGGCATCTAACCTTCAGAGACCAATAGTTTCCTCATTTCTGGATTTTATTATTAGTATAATGACTAAAAGTTCTGGTTCAAAGTGAAAAATATTAAATACTTCTACATACTGCAGTGTTTATTAAATACTTAATACTATTTTATTTAAAATACTTTTAGGTTTTCCCCATGGAGATATTTAGCCACTTTGTTCATGGGGGCTATGGTTAAAGCTCACTTTAATGATTGTTTTGGCTGCTTTGGCTGTTCTGGTACAATATTCCTTGAAAGTTGTGATTTAATTGATTTGTGGTTAATGCTACATATCCAAGGCCAGTAGATGGGTTGCAGGTTGCTATTCTTTTGGATTTTGAATAAACTCTGATTTATGGTACATGACATAGTAAGGTTTTATTTCCCCCATGATTTGTGAACATGAAAGCACATGAGCGCAACAAGGTACTTGAACATCATATGAAAACTGCTCTAGGGAAATTATTTCAAATGCATCTGGAAATGCAAAGATTTATATAGTGACAATGTTGTATACTTGTGTTGTCATTACTGGTCAGAGGTAAGCATGTTTGGGATAGCTGTAAAAGCGTGGATTCACTTTAATTTTTGTTGTATTTTTTGGGAGTGCATTCTCCATGATGCTTATTTTTTGTTTACCCAAAGTTTTGTTGATAATAGTAAAGCCTTGCTTTGGGTTTGGGATTATTTGCTGTTTGCAAGGCCTTATTATGACTTACAGTTTGTATTTATTTAATAATTCTTCAGTACTCTCTGTGTTGCTAAACTAGTGTCTGAAATGAGTTCAGAAGCCAAGAGCATCATAATTCTTGGTGAAATAAGTAATCTAAAATAACACAGTTTTCTCAAGGCCTTATTTTGCTTTGAAGATAAAAGTTGTTCCACAGTGCATTTAAACAGCAGTATCTTCATAGTATAGACCTGGATTTTTTTTATAATGGTGTAGCCATGCTGGTGTAAATACTGGTATTTTTGGTCTGTGTTTTGCCCAGCCACCTGTGAGAAAATACTTATTTCCTTGCCAAGTTATGGGAAAAACACACTGATAAAGGGAGAACTTTGTCCTTGAGGGAAACATTCAATGTAAACTAGAATTAATTGGGCTCACACGGTTGGTTAGTGAGCGCCCAAGGGCACTTGAAGGAGAAAGGGAGGAAGACAGGGCTGAAGTAACCCCCCAGACCCATTTCATTGAGACCCTCTGGAGTGGTCAGCGCAGGTGCAGTGTAAGACCACTTACCTAATAGGAGAGAGGGACCAGGGACCTCTACCTGGAGGGTGATGGCCACGCCCACTGAGGTAGATGCCCCCTTGGCAAATAGATAAAAGGTGGGTGGTTTGCCCTCAAGGTGGGCTTGCTACACATGAACAGACCACATTGTCTTGAGGGGGATGCTCATCAGTGGGCCAGCCTCTGAGGATGCTGCCTCTACCTTGGGAAGGTTTGGCATTCTAAAGGTGGTAAGACAAACTGTGTAAGTAACACCTGGAAGGGTCCTTACACAGGGTGTGCTTTTCTTTTGCTCTCCCCCTCCCTCGTTGGGGGTTTCCATCTTACTTGACCACCTTTTTTAATAAAATACTGTTTAAGTTACATTTACAGCAATGTTTGAGTATCAGTTCTCACATGCTTTTCAAACCCTCCCTATAATAAATGAAAATTCTGAGCTTGGGATATTTTTAGGAGAAGGCAGAGTATATACATATTTTTGTCTAGGAGTTTTTGCAAAATAAGACTATTGTCTTATTAAGATGCAGAAATGTGGCACTTGATTGTTGCATGAACTGAAGCATTGTTGCATACAGGTCTGTCTAAATACAGACCTGTCTAAATGACGAGTGATAGGAATTATCTGAGACATGAGAGGTTTCCTTATATAGGGAAGCATTCAGATTACTGCAGATTGGGAAAGAACTTAAATGGGGTGTTTCAGCTTTTTTCCGTGATCAGGAGGGCACTTTTTAGAAGTATTTACTACAGCTTCCTTGTAGGCCTTGTAGAGAATTGAAATTGGGGTAGAAAACTGCAGTTTGTATTCTTCTTTGCTTTGTGTTTTTCTTGGCATAAGTATGAAAATAAAAATGGCAGCCAGAATTGGCACTCAATAATGTTTGAGAAGTACACTTTGTTTATACAGCTCTGGCCATAAAAATTGTAGAATTCTCAAACATTCTAACTCCTAATTAGCATCTAAAGCTATTAAACTTTAAATAAACTCATAATTAGGACTATGCATTCCGATATTAGAAAATAAAAAGTGTTATGTTTTGAAAACTGGGCATGGGTTTGGTGGGCTTCTATTATGATTGTCTGTCAGTAGTTTCAAGTTTTCTCAGTTTGTAGGTAAACCAGTTTGTTTTTTTTTTTTTTTTTTTTTAAATTGGCTGCCTTAATCATGAAGGACTTAATAAGATTTCCTCCGTTATTCAGATGCAATAGGAATTAAGATTTGAATTTAAATTCTGAATGTGGAGGTGTGATGTGTTATTTCATGTTTGCTTCTCATAATTGGTGATAAAGATTATGGCTCTCTTAATTCTGGTCGACATTTTTGAGTCAGGAAGGAATCAAACTTGTTTTCAAACATGTTAATGAACTTTAAGAAGATGTAGGAGATGAGCAAAGAATTAATTTCTTGTAATATTTTTGAGATTTCTAACTGTTATTTCTCAAATTGAATCAGAAAATCTAAAAAATCCTTTCAAAGGGGCCATTTGTAACACATGTGTTTCTCACCTTGACCTCTCATGTATTTCTCATCTTTTATACTTTCTGAAATTCCTGATTTGCTAAAAAAATTTGATGTGTAGAATTAAAGAGTTGTCTCAAAATATTTTGGAAATGTTGAATTCTTCCAAATTGGTAACCTAATAATAATAATAAAATTATAAAAATCATCCTTTTGGTAGTAAAAATAATTTGAAAATTCAGGATTATTTACAAAGTGAATAGAATAAACAGACATGTTTGCATAAAAGAAGCAGAAACTGTCATATGAATTATAAAGGTTTCAAACATATGATTTCTTTTCTAATTATGATTGCAATATAGTGAGAACATACTGTTACTTCCAGATGTGCACTTGTTCTGAGGTTTCCTAGATTCATGTTTTAATTTGCTGTTAGTGGACACAGCTGAATTCACTGAGATTTCCTAATAAGAACCTAGTGTTCTGTAAATTCAGGAAACTGCTGACTTTTATGAGAGCTAAACTGTTGGTAGACGTCATTTCTTTTCCATCCCCACTTGAGTAATACAAGATCAGTTGTGTGATTAGTAGTGTATTATTCACTTCATAATTTGCACCAACAGGACCATATGATGTATTACTGCAGGGAATTCCTCATTCATGTGAACATTTTTCAATAGAGTATTGTTTTCTTAAAAAAAAAAAAATCTTAAAATCTTCAAAGTACAATGGAGATTAATCTTGCATGCTGGAAACAATTTATTGATATGGATGCCTCTTTGGTTGGTTTATCTGTTGCAATCTGAGCAGGCTGTTCAGGAGTTTGAGTCAGGCAAATCCCTGTTTTTGCCTTCCACAACTTTTCCGTTGCTGATGCTGAAACTGGATTCTAACCTGTTTGCATTTTTAATGGGATAAAGGCTTGGTTAGCAGCAGCCTATGTTGCACGAACTATTTGTCAAAAATATTACACAGACTATGCTTTCCTCTCAGCTTTCAGACAGATGTGCATCGCTTATGCCAGTGTATGGCCTTTTGCTAAAGCTCTAGTTAAGCTGTATTTTAATCAAACAAAATGATGATTGTCTAACAGTTTTCTGCATTTGGCATCAGAACACAGCAGCATGTGTGAGCCAGCCTGACATCCAGCCTCTGATTTGGTAACTCACTTTGGCACAATCTCAACTGTACGTGTGCAAGTAACTCCATTGTTATTCATCAACCAAACTTATATGGACCAGCAAGAATATAGCTAGTCCTCAGAAAAACAGGTTCACAAAATGAAGATACTAGATATGGGTAACAGTATTCTTGACATCTGGGAAGAAAAAGGAATAGATATCTTCTGGACTGGGCCAGGAAAAGGTTGTACTAAATCTCTTTGAGAATGGTTTCAGTACAAGGAAGCGGATGGAGACATCTGACTTCCCGCCTGGCTGTGGGGAGCTGGACTTTGACTATAAATCTCTTGCTTTCATCTGCTATGGAGCTGAAAGGAAGTAAGGGATCAAAAGTGAAAGCACAGTCATAGCTTAGGTGATTGTAGAGGTGGGGAAGATCAGTTTAGGGGGCACTTCATTGTCAAAGGAGGGAACTGACTTAGGAGGCTCAGCATGCATGAAAGGAAGAACAAGATGTGCAGTAAAAAGTCCAAAAATATTGTCAGTGACAAGTGAAATGCAGAAAAGATGATCAAAATACAGAACAGGGTGAGGAAAGGTCTTGCTCTTCTCTTGAAAGAAGTTTTTTAATATGGTAGAGAAAGAAAATAATAAAAAAATCCCACAACACATGATAGAGAAAGGGTTAAGATAATCCCAGAATGTGTCAGCAAATTCATCATGTGTGAGAAAGTTCAGAAGTTCTGTGATGCAATGAAGTTCTTCGGTGCAATGATTTGTGTGTGTTTACTTCTGAATTGATGTTTGCTTAAGAAGCCAGGGATGCTCTTTGAAGAGAGACTGATGCCCCTTGGGGTCACATGAATGGAGAAGGGAATAGTTTGGTTAGTTGTGAAAGGAAATTAGCACCAGAATGGAAAGTATTGCAGATGTGGTCTATCTATTCCCCTGTACGTGTAGGTATCAGAATATGAAGGTAGCTTTGAAAGTGGCTCTAGGTACAGTAGGGAGAAGGAATGTATCTGACCTTGGCTGATGCTCTTGCTGCTGGTTTATGATTCATCCAGTCCTGCAGGCAAGATGGGAGAAACAGGTGGTGTCTCAGCTGGTGAATCACTGGAGAGAGAAAAAGAGTCTTTTGTTCAGTAGCAGAAGCCAGCCTGAGCAGCTACTGCCACTGCTTCTGGCACAGGTTAATGGAAAGAGGAGGGTAAGTACACAGTGTTTGTCGCAGCTGCTGTTGCTGCTGGAGTCTGCTCTATTGAATTTTTAAAATTTTTTTTTTTTTTTGTGTCAAAATTAAACAAAAGTACTTCAACAAAACTGCCTTAGTATTCTTTTGGGACTATTGCAAAAAGGCCAAAATATTTTCCACCATCCAGATGCCTATAGATACACTAAGAATATAAAGAGAAAACAGAGAAACCACAGGTATTTCAGCTTTGTGTTCTAAATTTGTGAAGATGAGCCTATTATCATAGACACAAAATTTTTGTATAAAAATATGAACATTTTCCTTGTTGTGAGTTTCTTGTAGGATTTTGTCTTTTGACACTGTGGAAGATCAAACTGTATTTAGTTTTAATGTACATAGTAACTTGCTAGCTTTATTCACCCGGTTTCTATATAGTAGGTTGTGCACTTTAGTTGATCTGCTTTTCCTAAAAGGGAAAACTTACAGGAAACGACCTTATTAAAAATGGTGTGTATGTTTTTTAGAAACCACCTTGGTTTTGTTTATGACAATAGAGGTTTAAGGGTAGAAACACTGTTAAAAAGTGTGAGGGGAAAAAAATAAGTATTTTTAAAAAAATTCTTTCCTCAAATAAAAACCAATATTTATTTCTAGGCTCAAAGAAGTAGGATTGCTTTCAGAAAGATAGTTACGTTTATTTTGTGATCTAGGTGCTCTGACATAATTTCAGGACTTAACATTTTATCTGTCAAGAAGGCCAAAGCTCTTTGTGCCCTGGGAGTCTTCTGCAGACAGACTTCTTTGTTTTCCCTGATTTCATTCCAGATGTCAGAGAAGTCATTTGTGCTGTTGGCAGGTCCATGTACTATCTGCGGCAGGGGTAGGTTTTTTCTTTTTCTTTTTTTTTTTTTTTCCTCCAAACAACACACAGAGCAACTATGGAGAAAAAAACCCCACCAAACAACCAACAATGCTACTGTTATTTTGATAAGACCAGAAATCAAAATCCCTGTAACAGGAACCCAGTGTGCGTTCTCTGTGAAAAACTCTGCCTCACAAAATGGCAGCAGACCAGCAGACAGGCAAACGTATCAGTGTTTATTTGGCATAATAAACAGATTCTTTTATAATTCTTTGAATTAGGATTTTCAGTGTTTTATGTTTTAATTTTCACTCCTGGTGTTTCCTGTACTGCATTACTGCAGTGTCAGGTAAAGGGTAAAAGAATTAGAACAGGGAGTAGTACAGGAAGTATGTAACAATAGTCTGTGGGTAATAAATACACAATCATGAAGAGAGGATGTAATTATCTTCATTGATATTATTAGCATGGAGTCTCCTCCAAATAATTTGTGTAATTCTTTGCCACATTTCTCGAAGGTAGAGGTGAATTACTCTCCTCCTTACCTGCACGGTACAGGGACTCTTGAGTAATAGCCAGAAATAGAACTATTTATGTCCCCAGTAGGACCTGAGTGGAGTTAGGAAACTTTAGTACTAAACTGTTACATATTGTATGTGTAGCTACTCCCCCATTCCAAAGGGCTCAGTTGGTACCCCATGTTTTGGTCTGCAAGTTTGTCAAACTTCTGTAAGATCATAGAATTTCTTAAGTTGTGACTCCTCACGTTTAGAATTTTCTCAGTATTTTGGGGCCTTTCCCCCTTTCTCCAAAACAGGAATACGCTGTAATATCAATGCCATTTTGTGTTAATGAAGTTTCCAGAAGGGTACTTTGGAAAATTCAGGTTTGTAATTTGAATGTTGAACTTTGTGGAGGCAGGGCTAGTGGCATTCTGAGTGACTCAAGGGTATTCTAGAATGATAGAGTTTTCCATAAACAGTTCTAAAAACTGGCAAACAAAACTGGGTGGTGGGGTTTTTTTTAGTGTAAATAACAAACATCCTCTTTTATATTTGCTGTTCATCTGTTGTTTAAAATTTAGAGTGTTCTTTATGGTACCCAACCAACGTGCTGCCCTGAAATGTTGCATGGGGATGTCTTAAAAGAGAAAGCATCAATAGTCTGGCTGGCGGAGAGTGCTGGGGCAGGGAATCTGCATTTGCAGTGCTGTGAAGTTGAATCCCTGTCCTATGGTAATGTAGCTGGAATGCTGGTGGCACAAGATGAAAATTTGGAAAACTGTTCTGTTTCAACCATGTGTCTTTGCTGTTACTTGAGAAAACTAAGAATTGAAAGGAAGTTAAGAGAAACTCTGAAATTCACTTGAAAAGCCTTGAGAAGGTTGAGGATCACTGTCTAGGTGACAATGATCTGGGATCCTGAAGTGCAAAGAGATACACGTTATTCTCTGTTTAATGCTGTGCTTTGAAAACATCTCCAGGAAACAAAGATGAGTAATGATTTACTGAGATGTGTGTTTGATAAATGAGATTGTGTTAAGTTTGATCTGATTTTTTTTTTTCTTTTTCTTTTTTTTGTAAGCATGGTAATCATGTATAACAATTGATTTCTACAGTTGTTTGGTCAGTCCAGGAGCAGGATCTATTCCATTGTGTGTCCTTGCAATGTCTAATTACTTTGCTCCTACATGTAATGTGTTGCTCAGTAATGAGTCTGGACTTGGAGCAACATACTTGAAGTAATGGTAGAATTTTTAGAAGCAACTCAATGCTATTTCAGAGCAGTTTCTGTCTTCTTGGTTTATCTTTTTTGTATCCTGTTGTTTAATGAATCATAAATTGACTGAGATGTCCATTTTACTTTTATTTAATTTATTTACAGATGTGGTTTTTTCTATGGTTAATGATACTTTATGCAGTGTGTCTTCAAAAGCTTCTGTAATTTTTTTTCATTAACTTTGAGCTGACAGCTCTGGAGTAGTTTGCCCATCCTTATATGTTTTTCTTTTAAAGTCTGTAATTTCTCTGTTGAGGTCTTCCTTACAGTTTTGTCTACAATTTAGTTGCTTTTTTCTTTGCTAATTTTTTTAAGAATTGTTCATGCATGTCCTCAGTTGATGCCCAAATAATTCTGTTTT
>VXBX01005998.1:244993-290579 GCA_013400415.1 Scytalopus superciliaris | reverse complement strand
CAAAAAGAGAGAGAGAGAGGGGAGGCAAAGAAGATGAGACAAACCAAATGGGCAAACTTTTGTTGTTCGTCATTTTTACATTCACGAAATTATCCCAGAATGGCAAACTGAGCCCTGCAGCTTGGGTGAAGCTGCTGCCTATGTGTGAGATGGAGGTACAAGGATCAGGGTTGCATGAAACAGCAGAAGTAGTACTATGCTATTGTTTTATTCCCATTTAATGCTATGCAAAAATGTGAGTATTTAACAAAGGATTGCATATGCTGGGTAAAACACCTTCATAGTTCTGGATTGTGAAGGCCTTTTACTTCTGACAACTGCAGAACCTCCACAACTATGTATGTCTTATAGTAATTAGTTTCTAGGAGTATTACTTTTCCTGTTTGAGAAAAACAAGGATGTTAGTGTTACAGATGTTTGCAAAATCATGACAAATTAGTTTGCTTTTAGTTGTAGGCCTAACAAAAAGTCTAGGTTTCATTGTTATCTCTGGTTATAGTCCCATTGGTTTGTTAAGTCTTTGATTATTCATTGTGGAACAAGAAAATTACTAATGGTTTGTGGAAACATTTTACAGAAGTTGAGTGACATCAGTTTTTAACTCTGCAGAAGAATGAATCATATTTGAAAACAAGTGTTTGCAGACAAAATGGGTAATTATGTCAGCAAATTAGCCACTCACTGTGCATTTTCTGCATGGGGGTTTTTATCCTGTGTGTTTGTGGCAGTCCACGCTCTGAAATTTTTCAGCAAAACTGTATGAGTTTAGCAAAGACGAATGTAAGGTCTTGCACCTGGAAAAACGTAATTTGGGAGTGCAGCACAGGCTGGAATCTACCCAGCTGGCGAGCAGTGCTGTAGAAAGGGACCTCTGTGTCCTGGTGGGCAACAAGCTCAGTAAGAGTGAACAGTGTGCTGCTGTGACAAAAAAATGTAAAGCCAACAGGATGCTGGGTTACATGAGCAAAGGCATCACTAGCAGACATAAAGAAGTTGTCCTCATACTCTCCTCAGTGCTTGTTAGGCCACAGCTGTAATACCATGTTCAGTTTTGGTCCCTGCTATACAAAAGGGATGTGGATGGTCTGGAGAGGGTCAAGAGAAGGGCCACAAAGATGATCAAAGGACTGGGAATCCTGCCATATGGCTGCCTGAGAGAACTGGGTTTGTTCAGCCTTGAGAAAAGAAGGGTATGTTTTATCACTATGTTCCAATATTTAAAAACAGTGGCTTTGAAGATGGAGATTGCCTTTTTACAATCATGGATAACAGGAGTGGTAATGAGTACAAGTTACTCCTGGGGAAATTCCGGTTGGACACAAGGAAAGTTTTTCACAATGAGAAGAATTAGCCATGAGAATAATCATCCCACGGGCTTGGTGGATTCCCCAACATTGGATGCTTTTTAAGATTCAGCTGGACAGGGTACTGGGACATCTTGTCTAGACTGTGGTTTTGCCAAGAAAGGTTGGACCAGATAATCCCTTTCAACCTGGTATTCTGTGAATCTATGATTGATATTCCCAAGTGGTGCTTCCAGCCTGTTCATAATTGTAATTTGAGAATAGACCTCAAATAATAAATGTTTGAAGAAGAGCTGACCTTCTAGAATGAAGACCATTTTAGCTTTCAACTTCTATAAATATTCATTCCATGTTTTATTAATTAAAAAAAAGTAATGAAAATGACAAGTGAAAAACAGTGTCTTTTTTTTGTTTGTTTGTTTTTCTGCAGAAAGAGAAATTCCGTATCTATGATGAATACTGTAGTAACCATGAGAAGGCACAGAAAGTTCTGCTTGACCTGAACAAAATAAGAACAGTGCGGGCTTTTCTTTTGGTAAATAAACTTAAAACTGGTTTTCTGACTTCATATTTTTTGACTGGGCAGTAAATTGTTAGCACTGTCACCTCCACCATGTTACAAGTACAGGCACACATGCAAGTGGTTAGCAGACAGTTTTAGCTGTGGGTGATGTTTCCAGAGGAAGGGGGTGCATATGTCTTATTTTCACTTGGATCTGTGGATAATACAGCATTAGGCAGAGTGCCTTCAACATGCTGGCCAGGAGTCAAAGGTGTGAATCTGTAGGTAGGAAGAAGAATAGGATTACACATGTGAGGACAGATAGGCAAAGGAATAACATAAAGGAAGCTGAAGGATTCGCCAGAACTTCTGAAGAGAAGACCCATGTTCTGGTACTGAAGCCAGAGCTGTTGCAGACAGAAGAATATTTTGTATTGGGTCATAGAGTAGCCATCCTGATCTTAGACACTGACTTAATCTGAGGTCAAAAGAAATGGCTCCACAATTAGTGTTTTACTTTATAAGACATAAAAGGAGGAGTTTTAAAATGTACGACAGTCCTCATAGTCCTCATAGTTTTTCAACAGCAAAACCAATTCCTGTGTAAATACTGGGTTTGGTAATAGTTGGCAGTAGGTGTTAAAAGGGGGATTCAGTGTGGAATGATTTTTGTGTTTTTGCTGTGGTTTCCTGTGGTAACAAGATCAGCTTTGACATGCGGAGGTTACTATATTGGAACTTAAAAACCCGAGAAGGTGCCCATGGATATGCTATCAAATTTTGGAGGGATTATTATGTTTTGGGACTGGAGAGGAAATGATTTTATCATCAAATATATGTCAGATATGTTTAAAAAAAAGAAAAAAAAGATTCTGTCAATGCTGACAATATCACAAGTTTTATTTACTTTTACTAATTTTTTTTAGTATGCAGTAGGGTTTTGGTACTGCTGTTGGCAGAGTTTTTGGTGAAATTGTCCTGTTTCCCTATTGTGGGGAGTACTGGGTAACATGAAGTACGATGTGACTTTTTGCTAAGAATCTCTAATTCAGCCATGTTCCGTTCATAGTTAAAACCATCTTTGAAGTTATCTTATTTTTCCTCAGTGGTTGACACAATATCCTTCACTTTGCCTCAGATTGAGGAGCTTCATCCACGTGATTCTTGGATTTGGAACAGCATGGCCAGACTCAGGAAGAAAGGGTGAATGCTGATAATAGACAAAAAGCAAATTACCCTGGAGAAAGATTGCACAGAGCTTGTTTTGTGAGAAAGGAAGCCAAGTGTGCCCTTGTGGCAGTCAGTTTTGTGTACTCCTGGGCATGTGCAGAGGGCTTTCACATCTGTTATGAGTTCCTCATAGACTTGGCACGTGTCTGTAGACTAGCAGTCTAACTAGAGAACATGATACCTGACTCTACAATTTGAAATTACAGTCAAAGCCTTCTAGCCAAGCAGAGCAGTTCAGGTCATTAGATGTGTGGTTATCTATAAATAATTGTGAGCTGAAACCAGACTTTTGAGCATTTGAATATAGCAACAGTTGTTATATAAACCTATAGTCTGCGTCGACATTATCTTGCTTGGTCTTTATAAGTAAAGCTTTTGTGTTGGCGGGTTAAGTGAGATCCTTTAGGATAAAGGATCCTTTAGGATAACCCAAAAGCTGGCTAACCACAAGTAGAAAGCAGAACCTTAAGGGTGGGTATGGAGATCCCCACAGCAGCAGTGGTTATAGGGTATCTGTGTTATGTGCTGGGTGAAGCAGCCACCCAGTTGTGTAGCCTCCATTCCATCAACAATGTGTCTGCATCCTGATTTGTGGCCTGTGTCAACACATAATCTGACTGTCTTAAACTCCTTTTGTTTAGTGTCCTCAGTTTAGACAACCCGCTCTTTGAAGCTGTAGATTATCTCATACCATTGCATCACAGTTCCTTCTGCTCTTTCCATAAAATGTGTTATCATTACTCTAGGTCTTCATGTACTTACACTATAATTCCAGCAATTCCAAATATTTGCAGTGATGTCCCTTGCATGTTTTCTTATCCCTAAAAACCCTTATTCTTTTCTGTCTCTCAACTGGTTTTTCATGGATGCTTCCACCCAGTATTTCATTGACTCTTTGCTTCCATAATCAGTCTTGTTGAAACTTAATAGTCTTTTGCCCGTGATATTTAAGTATAGAAGCATGAAAGCAGAATGTGTTTAAGAGGTGTATATTAGGATGGCCATGCTCAAACCTTCAAACCATCTGTGATGCTACTTAACATTACAAACACTTTTTAGAAACAACACCACCTATAGTGATCACCCTGAATTATTTATCTTTTTGTTTGTTGAAAGCTGTCTTTTATTTTTAAACTTTAAAAAAACACGATACTCTCTCTTCATCAGACTGGATGAAGAAGGTACCTAGGCAAGATGGCTGTGTAATGTTGTGACTTCCTTGTCATGTGTGATAGTTAATGTACCCGCCCATGCATGTGTTCAAGCCTGTACTTTTGAGTCTTGCAAACCTCCCTCCTTACATATATGTATATAATTTGTTTATAGTTTAGCCAGTATTGCTGCACACATATGCCCTTATTTATGATAACTTTCTATTTGTGAAACTGTTCACGCTGCAGAATTGCATGCTCCTTGGAGGACGCAAGAACACAGACGTACCATTGGAGGGATATCTAGTAACGCCAATACAGAGAATATGCAAGTATCCCCTTCTTTTGAAGGTACTTACAAGATTTTTATTTAGAACTTTATACTTCCTGCATAAAAAAGGTTGCTAAGCATATTTCTGAATGCTGGGAACAATCTCTCTACACAGTGATTTATCTCTTCATTAAGATGTTGGACCCAGACTTGCTCTCATTAGAGCTAGTGGCCAGTCTTGTGACATCAGTATTGAAAGAACTGAGGAGTTTGGCTGGATCGAGATGATTAGCTCCATTCTGCATCTAGTTGTAAGGTTGCCTGTCCATGGTTGAACAGAAGTGAGCTGTTTGAGAGTGCTTAATGAGTCTAATTTCAGCTGGGTTTGACCATGCCCTTGCTTAAAATGCTTGGGATAGCAGAGTTTGTTGGTGATATGCTGACATGCTTTGGTGATTCTAATTTACCATCAACAAACTCTAAATGAAAAATATTTTTTGTAAGAAACTGAGAGGAAAGCCAGAGCAGATTCTGTTCTAGAAGCTACTTGAGATATGATTACTGGACACTATTTTTCACAATGCATGTGTGAGTTTAGATCTGAAAGATTGCCAATTGTCAAAGCATATGACATAAAAAAAAAATCTAAACTCAAGCATGTTAAAACAAGAGTTTTAAAAATAAATTAAAGAATATAATAATTGTAATGAGGTGTGAGTCATGCCAGACATCTGTGGCTTTACAGTTCTCTTGGTCTATTTTAAAATTATTTTTCTATTCAATTTTTTGAATGAAGGATCTACAGACAAAACAGGGGATAATGACTAATGAATTACTCTAGGGGGCAATGAAATGAATATATTTATGTTGAATAAATTTAAATACAGGGTGTGGTGGCAGCAGTGTTCTAGAAGAGAAGGATGTGCACTGAAGGCTGTCCTTAGTCAGTCCAGCTGTGAATGGGCAGTTGGTAGCTTGAGATGGGAAATCTCAAATGAATGCTGGCAACTCCACTTTTATTTATCAGTGTGGCTGCCAGTACCAGTAACCATATGAAATCAGTGAGTCACCTAAGATATTGTTCAGTGCTTTGCTGTATTACATAGATTAAACAATAGTGTGGAGCTAAAGGAATGGGGTTTTTGCCCTGAGTTGCAGGAAAGGCAGGTGTTAATTTTGATGTGAGTAAACTAAGTTTTTTAAAGCAGAATTGTTATTCTTGCTGTTGAACAGTTCCACCCTACAGAATATAAAAACAAACAAAAAACCCATCTAAAACCCTAAACTCAACATGAAGAAACATTGTTGGGGGAGAAAGTAGCTGAAATGCAAACTTCTCCTTAAGTCATGATGATTATTTATTGTTAGTAATTAATTACTATTGAGTTTTAGTGTCCTACTGGGACACAATGCTAGAGGGTTTATTACTTTTCCACCTAGTGAAAGAGAAATCTGACTACTTTTTGATTTTGTATGCTGGTTGATTTAGGTCTCCTGTAATGTACATTTAGACATCAAAGACAGGTTTCTTTTTTTTTTTTTCTTTTTCTCCCCCTCTTCCCATGCCCGCCCCCCCCACTTTCTTTTTCCTCCTTTTCCTTGCTGGTTTGTTTTTATTTTTTAAATGTCTAAATAGGAGTTACTGAAGCGGACTCCAAGGAAGCACAGTGACTATGCAGCCCTAATGGAAGCCCTCCAGGCCATGAAAGCTGTCTGTTCCAACATAAACGAAGCCAAAAGGCAAATGGAAAAATTAGAATTTTTGGAAGAATGGCAGTCTCATGTTGAAGGATGGGAGGTACTGTCATAAGACTTGTTGCTTTGTGTGTTGAGGAGAGAGTTTTCAACAAGTGTGTATTGCACTGTTTTTGTGATCCTGAGGTACTATCAACTCCTCAGTTCTGTGAATTCACAGCTTTTGTTTGAGATCTGCTCTAAATGAAGTGTTGTCCGTGACTGGACTGCTGTATAATATAACAGACTTCCACGAAAGACAGTAATTATTTAGCGTTTGTCTTGGAATGTCGATCACCTGCATGAACATGTATGTGTGCATACATACACATCTATAAATCCTAATTTATCTGCTGAGCTGGTTTTGCTGCTGTCTATACCTGTGTAGCAGCATTTTGGCTGTGAAGTTTTTTTATTATTTATTATTGGTTAAGCACTGAGGCCATATGTTTTTGTAAGCTTGTAGGTAGTCTCTTACTATTGGGCAAGCTAAACTAATGTAAATGTGTTCAACAGAATCTGCGTAAGATTTCTGGGTTTTTTTTAAGGGTTTGCAAATGAAACAACTTTAATGCTCCAACAAAGGTTTATGAACTAAGCTTTTTGCAAAATAGGTCTGTTTCTGAGTTAGAATGTTCAGTAGTAAACAGAAGAGCCACCCTTCCCAAAGAAAAACAACAGATCAAGTAGTTGTAGCACCAAAATCTTCCTTTTCTATTTTTCTGAGCACTATAAACAGTTCATACAGAAAGATAGGTAGAGATAAGAGTGTATGCTTAAATTGTCTTAGGTGTTTTGTATTGAAATGTCTGAGCTGTCTGCACTAGTGTGGGAGGGAAACACAAGTGAAGTTCCAGTAAAAGAAATATAAAGCAAGCAATGCAAACATATTCAAAACTGACTTTAAAAAAAATAATACAGAGGGTATTTTAAGAGTTGGATTTCAACATGGAAGTAGTTTGTTGCTTTTTTTAACACTTTGCTCAAATATGCTACTTCTCAAGAAAGCTGCTTAAGAACTATGGGAACAGGTTTTAGCTCTCCAAGCTTTGTGGAAGGCTTGCAGGCTGTGAAATGTAGCAAGGAAAATTTATTTGTTGCATGCTAGTTTGGTAGCTGAAACACCACGTCTCAGTCTATACAGTGGGAAATGGCCTTTGTATAATGCAGAGAAAAGAAAGATTTAGATGGAACACTGAATCAGCAAAAGCCTTGAGGTGGACCTGGATGAACTTTAACTGATGGAATTCCCCAAGAAGTCTGACAAATAAAAATTAGAATATTGGCTAGAAGAGTCAAATTCTAAGTAGATTTGTAGTAATAAATGAAAAAGCAGAAACAAGAAATAGTTTCTACAAAACTCTCTTCCCTCTCTACATCTCCTTCTTACTATACCTGCTGTTTCTTGAACTTGCTGTGCCTATGAATGTGCTCTGCTTCTGCAGCAGTGGATTTAGTTGCTGCCATCCAGAAGGAGCCACTGTCTGAAAGGACTATAGACCTGAACAAAGAACTTCCTAAATACTACCTATGACATTACAAAATTATTTCCTCTCTGCTCCATGTGAAATCTCCTGATCAGTGGACTTAAGCAAACCTTTGTGAGTAGTGTAGGAAGATTTGGTCAATTTTGAACATGGATTAAGCAACTGATTTTACTCTAGTCAAAGTTCTTCCTGTTTCTTCAGTGCACTGTGTGATTTGAAATGTTTCACTTAAGGGACTTTTTCCTTTTTTTGTGTAGCAGCATTTTAAAGAACTGCATTTCCATTTCTGGCAAATCATCTTCTGCTGGATTTCAAGGCACTGTAATCTTTTGGTGCAGGAGGGTCACCGTGAAATTCCACTAAAATTCACTGTGCCTCATGAGAAGGAATTTTAGCAAGTAATGTAATTACTGCTCTGTATTCAGACAAATCTTTCAGCATTTATTTGTAATCCTCAATCTGAAATAAAATTGAATTAAAAAAATTCAGGACAAATGACAGACAGTATATAGTCATGACGTGGTATTGTAGGATTTTGAAAAAGAAAGGACTAAGATAAAATAAACCTCTAAATGTTGTAATTGAGAGGAGGTCTAGCTGACCTCACTTAACAGCTGTTTGTTTAGACTAGGTGAAAATAAGTTTCTTCTTGTAATTAACTTGAACTTGCTGTCATCAGCAGTAACTTGGAAAGGTTAGTGTATCTGAATGTTAAAATGCATTGGATTGTGCTTGTGTGATAACTCCATGATAGAGCAATAGCAAGTTAAGTGCTTATGTTACAGAATATTTTATGGCAAGGAAATGTGTTAAATAATCCTTATTGCCTATCACTACTTTACTCTTATTATTTTCAACTTTTCAATTAAGTTTTCTACTGCACTATAGTGATTAAAATTCTTCTACTTGCTTCCAGTGCCTGAGTCATAGATATTTGTCAAATCCATCTTAATGAACACACTCAAGTATAAAGTTACAGTATTATTAATTTAGTGCATTATTAGTCATATAAATTGGTTAAGAACTTACTGTTCTCAAACCTCTATCCATGAAAAGGGAATCTACTTTCCTGCATCAAGTTTCTTCTGAATCCTTGGTAAACATAGAGTAGTAAATATGTTTGCTTTTGGAAATATGTGATTGCAAAGTTAACAATAAAGAAGGAAGGGTAACAATATGGACATAAGCATGTGAAACAAAGCCTTATTCTCTCTGGTTCAGAATGTATTCTTTGAACTGTAACACAGTCATTTCCTACCAAGCTGTTTTTTTTTTTTTTTTCTCCCCCTCTCCTCTAAGGTTTAGTTTTAGAATTTCACTTGTGCTTGAACTCTGAAATACTGCCATTGTCTTAAAATAGTATGTTTTTGGTAGAGTTATGTGGTGTTTATTGTATTTTAGCTGATCAGGTTTTTCATTATTATATGGCAACCACGGGGTGTGCAATCTGGCAGAATTGCCTTGATCTTAATACGCCCATTGTTTTCAGACATAGCATAAGGTTAGTCCTTGAAATGGTAAGAATTTCAGAGCATGTAGAAGACCTAACAGTATTTTGAATGATTCCCAACATTCCCAACATCAGCTACAAAAAAAAATAAATCCCTGAATGCAGTGTTTGAGAGTGGATTTAATTAAATAAACATCTGGTTTTCTGCATTGCCTAAAATAAAGAGGCAAACTTATTGGAGATTTCCTTCCAGAAGGAAATGCTTAGCACATTGCTTGGCCCCTACTAGAAGGAAAGGGAAAAAAATAAAGACTATTTTTAGAATCTGATCAAAGCATGACTTGAATTCCTATACTTAAGTGTCATAAAATGAAGCTTGTGTTTATTATGATAAAAATACAGATTCATGGAAAAGATGGAACATCTGTTTCAAGAAAGAAAATTATGAGAATAATGACTTTCTCACTTAATTTCCTAAGTGGTTAAATTTATTGGCTTGAATTCAGAACTTGTGTAGGTGGCTGTCTCAGCTGGAGAATGGCTCAGCAGCTGAAGGAGTCTGTCAGTAAAATTTGCGTGGATGTTTCCATGAGAGAACAAAAAAATAAAACTGTTGCATTTGTTGTAAGCTGGAAGCTGAACAACCCAGTCTGAGTCATAGGCCAACTTAGTGACAGTAGCATGGGATATTCTGTTCCTTTCCATTCCAACATGTCATCAAGTAATATTTTAATATTTCCATTTTCAACTCCAGAATTTCTAGCCCTTTCCCCTATTTTATTTGTTTCTTATGCCCATGTACAAGTACTGAAGAGTAAGTTAGTATTTGTCTGTAATTTCTGACCTTTATCACTGTTAACATGCTGGCCACTGAATCACTATGGTCAAACTTATGTATTTGACTGAAATTTGGCCAGAATATGTAGGTAAATAGCTTTTTGTAACAAATAATACCAACCAATGCTGCTTTTAATCTCAAGGTAATAAAGGCAATTTTTAAATGTTAAAGATGGCTGCCTAATGATTGAAGGATGAGAGGGGTATTGTTTTAAATTTCTTGTGTATAGTCTCTCTCCTTCCAGTGTATTTTAAATGCATTTGTTTTTCAATTTGGTCATTATAGCTCATATTTCAGACCTCTCACCTGAGCTGTTTCTTTAGTTGGAATGATAGGTGTCTGGCTGACAGACAAATGTTATTAGAAGCTATATATTTATCTATATATCTATCTATATATACACACACACACATCAGTATTATATATTTATACTTAAATAACCTGAAAGCTCTGAAAAGCCACAGGGTCCTTGGCCCCCAGTACTACCCCCAGGAGAGGATTGTTCTACAGTCTTCGGTGACTCATTGGGATAGATGGAGGAAACACTAGTCAGGATTCACAGTATAAGCCTGCTTTGCAGGTAATTTTCTCCTCAACTGTATCCTTTAGATGTTTTATTGGAAGATGATTAAAACAGTTTTGTTTCTACAATATATGTCATTTCAAATCAACGTCTTACAAAAATGATGACTTCACTGAAAATATTCCATCAGCTCCATTTGCAGATACTTTAAACATACTGAAACTTGAATAGCATAGTAGCGAAGATTTTACATTTAGGTTGAGCAACTGTATCATCTTCTCTTAGAAGCACTGAGTATAAATGTCTGTGAAAACTTTGAAATAGCAAATTAAATTTCAGGTTTAAATTGCTCATATTTGAAATATCCCTGGTAGCTTCCATTCAAACACTTACTGAAAACATGTTTGTGTTAGAAGGTTTTGGTAATATTTGTTCCAAAAGTATTGCTTGTAGGTAGCGTAGTTCAGTTTTAGCTGTGCAGGAGAAAGCCTCTCCTGCTTCTGGGACAAGGGTGGCTCTCACCTCTTATTGCAGCCTTCAACCTTCCCCATGAGAGTGACAGCTTGGAGTTGGATTAAGTGAATTATCCTCCTGGGCTGGATATCAAATAGAGCTTGATGCTCCTGCTGAGAACCCCTGTGGAGGTTTAAGTTGTAGCCACATTCTTCATGAAACCTTGTTTTCAGTTCACCTTTGAATTGCACGGTGGATATGGCAGTGTTTTTGTGTGCTCTTGGCTTCATCCTTCTCCAGGCAGGGTTTTCATCTCTAAGGGATGTGGTGGAGAGGAGTGCTCACCCCAGGTGTAGGTACAGCAGGGCTTTCACATAATCTGCACTTCCTTTTTTCTCCATTTCAGCTCCATGCTCACCCAAAGTCTAGGAACAGGCAAACCCAAAGTATTACTAAGGCAAGGAAGTGACAGGGGATGTTTCTGCACTAGCAGGGTTATGTAGGACAGCCAGATATGACTTCTGATCTTGTTACCTTATTCCTTTGGACTTCAGCAAATAAAACAGCAGTAACAAAATTCGTTTACCTGTGGTCACACCAGCCTGGGTTATGATCTTGTCAGAAGGTATCCAATAAGTGACATTAACATTGTTCAGTATTTGGACAAAAGGTCTCCAAGGAAAAAAAGTATCCCTAGAATGCTGTTTTCATCATCCAGCAGTTTATCTTACAAAAGGAAGACAGTTAAGAGGAAAACAATAGCAAAGAGTAGTAATGTGATACAGATAACACTGCCATAATGTAACATTGAAATTGAGTCATGAATGAGGCGAATCTTAATAAGTCAGGTAGCCTGAAATGTATACATTTAAAGTATGTACAAATATGTTATTTTATGACTTGATGCTGACACAGTAGCAGGTATTGCTGGGAGTGGATGGAAAAAGTGGTGTTTTTCTACACTGAAAATGAAATTTTTTCAATAAGAAGAGATTAAATGTTTTTATAAAACTCTTTCTATAAAACCCTGAAAAAAACCCACCCTTCTGTAGAAAGCTGAAAATGGTAGTATGATTTTGAAGCCTTAAGCTGATTTTTTCTTTTTTTTTTTGGCTTCCTTACAAAACAATACCCTTTTTCAGCAAAGCTTAAGTTTTCTGTGAAAACAAACCAAACCCCTTTAAAAAGTATCCAGCCTTTAAAAATGGAAATTATTAATAAGTACTATTCCAGCAATTTGAAACTCATAGTGATATATTGTTTACTCTTCTTAATACACAAAAACAATGAAATAGAATGGAAAAAAATTACCTGCTTTTCTGTAGTTGTGGTCAGCAAACATTATGTGCAGCCGTCATTTATTATTAATTTATATTACTGAGTGTGCTTTCAAGGTGTTTCAGTGTTTGATTTCTAATAAAACTGTAAAATTAGTATGCTACTTTCTGGTACTCATGCCATCTTAGGATGTGAAGTATGCTGGAGTGGCTATAGATGACATAAATTTTGGAATTTTTTGATTCTAAATGGAAACAGAAATGGTTAGTTGACAGAAATAATGAAGTTGCATTACTTAGAGACCTGAATTGTGTTCCAGCGTGGTGGTTGTGCAATTCTCACTTATCATCCCTGTAAACAGGCTGCATTCTCCTTAGAGCAGTCTGAGCGATTGCTCAATATTCACGGCTGTGACGTACAAAGGATGAACAGTAAGATGAAGAACTGTGAGAGCAGAATGCGTGATTGCTTCTTGGCTCTTAATTGAATCCATTTTTCTTTGGACTACTGTGGTTAGATCAAGAAGAGGAAGTAACTACAGCTATTGCACGCATAGAGCATTCAGAACATGTGTAGATGACAGGGAAATCTTGGCTTTTGCAGGTTTTCCAAGCTGACTGTTGACTGCCTCAAGACAGGAAACTCCTCAAACCATGGGTTTTATGCTTGATGCAGCCAGCATGCATAGTTATCAATAGAATTGCATGTGTGGGTGCATATAGAACATAGACAGCAACTCTGTCCCACAGGTGCATGGATTTTTTTCAGACTAGCAAAATACACCTCTGAATTCAAGATAGGCTTCCTCCAGAGATAAATTTCTTGTTCTAAGACATAGAAGCACCATAAATTTTTCTTATAAATAGTTTGGGTAAAATGTTTTCCTTTTTTAAAGTTCCTTCTTTCATTAACTTTTATGAAAATGCCTGCCTTCTTTTCACATGAAAGAATTACCTGTCTTGAAGGAAAAATGAGTCATGGGAGGTTTCATCCCAAACACATTCTCACAGAACAAAAAAAAAATAATCTCTTTCCAATTAATTTTAGGGGTCTAACATCACAGACACATGCACAGAAATGCTGCGAAGTGGACTACTACTGAAAATTTCAGCAGGAAATATCCAAGAGAGGATATTTTTTCTTTTTGATAACCTCTTGGTCTACTGCAAAAAAAAGCACAGGTAAATGATTGCTTTCAAAAATAATGTATTTCTCTCAGAGTAGAGCTAATCATGCTGTTCCATTAGAACTGCAGTATGAAAGTTAGCATTTTCAGAGGAGACTTATCAACCAAAGAATATTTAATTCTAACACTGGAAACATTTTATATGAATGCAGAATCCAAATGGTGAAGCGCAGGGAAAAAGAGTCTGATTTGTCAACCTTCCACAGCAGGTTATATGTAATGGCCTCATTCTCTTCTAGGAAGGGTAAACAGACTGATTTTTTTAGTTCAAACCAATTATTATTGTAGCTTGTACAATAAAATAAGTCTCTACAGATTCAAGAGTTTCAAGCCTTATATTTGTAATCAAGGAAAACAGCCAGAAAGCTGTTGCTTACTGCATTGCAAGGAACAGTTCCTCAGTTCATCAAGAAGCTTCTGCAGGTAATGTTTGATACTCTAATAGTTCGGAGAAATAGGAGTTCTCCCGTGAACAGACATCCTTCTTAATGTATAAGTTTGTCTCTTTGATCCAGAAATTGGTTTTGAGTAGCTGCTGAATATGTATTATTGGGTAGATCTTTCACAGATTCCTGGATACATGATGCATACTCGTTTCAGAATTTCTGCTTTGTTTTATTGTCCAGCAGTTGCTAATTACATATTGCCTTTTCAGTTGTCTTCCTCAAAGTTGCATAGCTTTGTAGCTGTATTCAAGCTAAAATGCACTTTTAGATGAAAATCTCAAACTTCATGAAAGGTTGTGTGTGATTTGTTTAGTTTTGAGCAATCATGTCCTACATGCCTTTGGCTGGTACCATAGTGATGTGTCTGCAGACATAAGGATAACTCGATTTAGAATCTAATTTCAGGGTTTAAGATGGGAAACTAATTTATTATATGCTAGCAAGATACTATGAGTATTGATTGGCAAGTAGATAAAGAGAGTGTTGCTCACAGGAGGTTTGCATTTTGGTAATTTTGCAAAAATTGCCCTATCTTTATGGTATGAGGTATTTTATGTAATTTTAAGCATCCTTTTGCAACAGAGTTGTATAAACATGGATTGCTGTATTTGAGTTATAAAAGTCACTAAAGTTACTGGATTTGACTTAATTTTGAGAGGAAAACTGTGATACTGAACCTTTATGTTTGTTGCTGGTTTTGCTTTTTTGATTTGTTTGGGTTTTTTTCATCTATTATTCTATTTTTTAATAAGACATTTAGAGTATAGTAGAGTTATTCGTTAGACAATAATGAAGTAATGATTGAGAGGCAGGTAATTTTATGAAGATTAGTTCCTCTTTGGAGTGAGTGAAGATCAAAATTCAGGTTATCAGTAAGTCTTAGGAACTGACCTTTGTTTGGTGTACAGTATTAATGATGATTATAGGCAAAAATGAGCAGAAAATAATCCTTGGATTATGTGACGTGAGAAAAGCTGTTTAGAACTGTGGTTCTCTAAAGGCCTTGACTTCACTGGGTACAGACTTACACCATTACAAAGTGCTTTGGAATACATTGCAATGAAACTACCACAAAGTTTCAGCAATTCTTAACTACCATTCTTGGTAAACCCTTATGTTAGATAGAAGAAAATGTCTTCATTCTTCCATACAGAAGCCCCATCTGTGAGACTAATGTATGTAGGTAAAGATTTATATCCGAAGGCGTTCTTATTTCATTTTCCTGTGCTGAATTTCTAGATGAGCATAAGGAGACTATATCAGTTAAGAGTAAAGGTTCCCCCAGTGAAGTATTTTTCCTTGATGGCAAACAGTGGCATACAGAAACCAAAGTGTTGGAACAGAGCTTTTACAGAGTGAGATTTTGCTGATGAACTCTCATTCAGCCAGCATTTGGCAGCTTACCCTTACCAGCATTAACATCTTTGCATTACGATCAGCAGCATCCCATTCAGCAACGGTTTCCACAGTTCAATTGCACATGTATAGGTGCATTGTGATTCTTAGAGTGGTCTTTAAATGCTACATGTTCAGATAGCAATGCAGAAACGTAGAAGATGATGTGGATGACATGCTCACATTTGCTCCTTTTGTCAGGCGATTGAAGAACAGCAAAGCATCTACAGATGGCCACCGTTACCTGTTTCGGGGCAGAATAAACACAGAAGTGATGGAAGTAGAGAATGTAGATGATGGAACAGGTGAGTATATTTGTGTTGCTCATTTACAGAGCAGTCTTTTGAGGTGGTGAAATCAAATAAAGCTTGATGATTTCCATGGGAGTGGAGGGTGCTTCTTGTATTGAGGAAAAAAGAGTAAGATTCCACTTTAAAAGCACTATCTGTTTATATCAAAATTCGGCTTCTGTTGAATGTATGACAGCAATATCATCCATTATTAGCTGGTTGATCATAGAATACTGTTTTATGCTAACACGAACAGAGTAATAGAATAAGGTGACATATACTGCTCAGCTGAAATTACATGTTTAATGTCACTTTACAGCATTCCAGCACTCTTAAAGAACTTATTCCTAGGTATGTGGTATATTTCTAAAAACAAATGGAAAACTTACCTCTCTTGGAATGGAACCTAAAACACTATAAATGCTGAAATTGTAGCATAAAAAAGGTTTTTTTTTAAAATATCTTTAGTGATGTAGTCCATATGATTGCTTGAAATTTTCATGATGCATTCATAAAGTGAAAAACAAAAGTATTCCTACACATGTCAATTTTTGTTTTAGAAGCTTGACTTGAACCTTTCAGCTTAACAGCTATTGATTTTCCTTACAAGTAGTAAATTAAATCTGAAACATTTTGGGTTTTCTAGTGTAAAACTGAAAAAATTAAAATACGTGGAACTTGCAGTGGCACTGCAGATGTGTAAGCCTGGAGGAAAAGTTTGGAAGCTATATATTACTTTCCTTGATATTTTAAATAGTGTTAGGTTTTTCTGCTATGGATTCAAAGCATTTCTTAATGTAATTTTGTTCTAAAATTGAGCATTAATGACAATGATTGTACGGCGTGAGTAAGCTTCATAGGAATTGAGCATTCCTTTAAGTTTGTTTTTCTGAGTTCTTTTTTTTTCAAAATAATTCACTTGTTGTTCTACTGAGTACACAGTATAACTGATTTGGAGAACAAATTGACTGTTATTCTTATTAAAACTAATTAGTTTATTGGAAAACTGTTGTCTCTCTTCCATCTCTTATTTTAAAGTCTTTCATGTATGGTGTTTGGGGTTTTTTTCCTTTGTCCTTTTGAGGTTTTTTTTTTTCCTTCAGTTTGCTTCCATCTTTTGTCATTAACCCTCAATTTTATAAAGAAATTACATTAAAAATGCTCACAATTCATAACTGAAGTGTCTAGACCTGAAACTTTTCTGGTGCCAAGTAGGACAGAGCAATTACTTTAGTGCTGCAATGTGGGATGTCTGCTTCTAATCCCAGGATTGTTTGGCTTCTCTGAGAGCATTATTTTTCAATTTTTCTAGTTAGCGTTCCAGAATACTACAGCAGAACCTTCTGTGCAGTAGTGGTGCCTATCCCATTATATTATGTACTGTGCTAATGTCTGAGAATAGGTCCTATAATTACTTTCTTTTCTGTACTGAGTTTTATCTTACCATTTCTACAATTTATTATGCAGAGTTTGCATGTTGTTCCCCAAAGCTTTTGCAGTGCTTCTTGTTCCATGAACAGTGTTATTACTGAACCATTTAAGGTCTTGGTAAAAATAGTGGAGAATGCTGAACAGAAGGTAGAGCACTATGGTGTCACACTTGATTCATTGTCTTTGCTTACCAGACATTTTTTCTAAGAACTCCTTGACATCTGTTTTCGGCTATGTCCTTCACCAAGCCCACTGATTTAGTTAGTGATTTTGACCTATCCATGGGTATATTGTAATGAATCTTTTCAAGCCTCAGTGATGTCAATATAGTTTATTCAATGATCTATATTCTGCTATTCCCCTTTTCTGGCCTGTATTCCTGCCTGCTTTTTAGCTTTATTTGTATAAAATCTCAGTGGTTTGTTTATGCAAAAAAGGGAGTTGATTGTTTCAGTCTTTCATGTTATGTGTCACTTGGCTCCCTTTCATTTGTTTTCTTTCATCTTCCTTATATATGCTTTAGAAATAAAAGGCAATTTCCCTGTTTGCATTATGTCACTTTCTAAGATGCATCTCTTTGCTTGTAATGCTCAAAGTTCCTGTTGCCCCAGAGGCTTATAGCCACCTTCTTCTTGCTGATGAATATTCCAAGAGTTCTGTAACTATTCTTCTTTCACTGAGTCCCACTGACATATTGCCATACTTTTAGCGTTGGATTTAGAAAATATTTCTTTGATGTTCTTTCTATGACTATCCTGTATTTCTCAAATCTGTCCTACCTCTTTTCATTTACTTATTCTAGCTACCCAGTCCTTGATCTCTTTCACACTGTTCATTTTACTTCCTGCCCATTTGTTTTCTTCTTCAGTGAATCTTCAAGTATAATTTGGCTAAGCACAAATAGTTTTCCTCTACGCTCCAGACACCAGTACTCTAATTTCTGCCAGCCACCGGAAATTTTGCTACTGTCCCCATTTCCTATAGCCTTGCACACAGTCCTGATGGCTGTCATGCTTCCTTCCCACTTGTGCCCCTGAGCCATATCAAATCTTGTCACTTTTATATACACGTTATTTCAAAAATCTGCACTCCTTTCCACACTAAGAGATCAGCTAATAGTTTGGTTATTTTGATTTCTAGCTTATTGGAATTGATGGAAGCCAAATCCCTGGAAATGCCAAATCCCTAGGTCGGGTTGGATGGGTCTCTGAACAATCTGATCTAGCTGAAGATGTCCCTGCTCATTGCAGGGGGATTGGACTAGGTGGTCTTTAAGGTCCCTTCCAGCCCAAACCATTGTATGATTCTATGGTTATTCTTACCTGTTTTTTTCCTTTTCACCACATTTTACACTTTCATCATTTCATTTTATCCAATATCCTAACATATTTTTTCCTTGTAATTACTCCTATTTCATCCTTCCTTTCTATCGTTCTCTTTGAAATATGGAAGTGTTTGTGTTATTTCCCTGAAAGGTGACACTTTGACATCCTTCTGCCCTTTTCTTGTCACCTCCGCCTCCTTTTTATATACCTCCCCCCACACACTGTTCTCCTTCCTTCTGGTACTTGTGTATTCCCTCTCTTCACACTGACATTTTTTCTTTCACTCAGATCATGATGCCCTTCTTTAACCTTCCTCCGTTGTGCTTTCTTTACTGTTCTCATTTGTTGCACCCAGATGTCTTGTTTCTCATTCCCTGTAGTCATCTGCATTTGAACTGTAACCCAGTACTATTCTTCTGCTTTCTGTCTCATCGCATTCCCAAGTAGAGCAATATGATTGTCTGAGCCTCATTCACATTAACTTTGCATGTGCTTTTTTTTGGTATTGTATTATTTTATTCTCCTTAATCATCTCTTACCTGTCTCTGTGATTCTTAATTTAGAGTGGAAGCTCTGAGTGCAGAGTGTTGTATTTTCATATCTGTGCAAGACTCTTTCTCATGTACTCTATATGGGTCTCTTTATAGACATTAAAGACTGTTGAGTCTGGATGATACTTCCACAGTTCTTTACCGTAGATTTTTGGGATCCTCTGCTCACTTTATAGAAGAGGCTATATATACACCAGGGCTCCAGGAAATGGGGCAAACTGAGAGCATTTGCTCTCAGCATTGATAGATGTAGGAATGTAGTCTTCGTTGTTTGTAAGTAGAAGCATAGCAATAGGAAAACAGATTCCCAGTGTGGTTTATTATCATGCTAATGTCATGCCTACAGAAATTAACAAAGCTTTTTCTGAAAAGCAATTTTTCTTTGATGAAATTAGGTCTTGGCTGAGCAGTACAGTTGGTGTAAGCTTTTTTTTTTTTTTTGTTTTTTTTTTTTTTTTGTTTCAGCACCATGAAGCACTCTGCTTTTTCTTAATTGCACTGATTAAAGTGGAATGCATATTACTTATCAGGGTAGACTGTTTGTGATCTTAAAACATTGTAGCCACATAGCTGCTTGCAAGTATTAGAAAGATGGATATATGGTAATGGCATTCTTTTTTCTGTAGCAGTTTTTAAAATTCAGTTTTGAAAGAAAAATGTATTTCTAAAGGCATTCATCAGCCATTAAATGAATGTTATTTAGTTTATGAAGAAAACACTTGAGACTTAGGAAATAACAGATTTATGTTTGCTTATAGTAAAATAGTTCTATCCCCTGTTGTCTTGAAATGAGGCATGATATAGGAAAAATACAACATCATAGTGGTAACTAGAAACTGCATCAGAAAGTGTACATACGAGAACAGCAGTTGATATTGTGCAGCAACTACTTCCCTGGTATTTCTGAGCATTGATGCTCCTAAGCACCTGAAGTCTGAAAAACTTAGAAGTACTTCAATACAGAGATTTCTAAGGGAAAAAGAAAATTGTATTGTAAATGGCTCTAACAAACTGCATCTTATGCATCACTCAAACGTTTGAGCCTTGAATTCTGAATAATGTATTACAGTTCAAATTCCAAACTTTAACATATTACTAAGTAAAGTTAAAAGATGATGTCATCTTTCATCACATTTTCTTGGGAAGTTGTAGGCTTAATGATTTGTTGATCATACTTGTTCAGACTTTGTGTGGAGCGATTGAAGCCTCCTGCTCTTCTTCCTTCTGTAACCATTATGTCAGGTTTGCAAATTCTTTGTTTAGCCTGACTGGCGGCTGTGATTGCCTGCATGTGAGGAGTGCACATGTGTGCTGTGCCACTGGCCAGTTAGAGCACGCACACCTCCTGGCTGGCCGGCCAGCCAGCATGGCTGCAGCTCTTGGCCAGCTTTTGTCCAATAGCCAGTCCAAAGAAGGTCGGAGTTTATATGGCGTGATGGCGTAATACTGAAATGCTCTGGACTACAGGCATGGGTGTATTGGGGAGAGCAAATGACTGATGGGAGTCTTGGAGGATTGTAGTCATGGGGAGCCTGAAGAGCAAAAGAGAAAGCAGGGGTGTTGCACTTAAAGGCAGAGGCTGAAGTCAGTGGCCACCACAGCTGTGGGTTACAATTGCAAAACTGGGTGACAGCTACCTGTCTTCCTCCACCTGAACTCATTGCCATCTCTATATATTAGGTAGTCATGGTACCTGGCTTGGTGACTGGGCTTTTCACAAAATTCAGTGTTTGCAGTGGCATGAGATACATGCAGTCAAACTGCCAGAGCTCTTGGCCCTGCAGTTACAGATCCTCAGAGGCCATGGAAACCACCTGTTTAAAAAGTCACCTCTACACTGAGATATTCAAGGGTCTGGATGGGCCATTTTTTTTCTGAATTAAACTAGTAAATGTACACCAAGTTTTTGTCTAAAGCGAAATAGGAGGATATAAATCCATTTGTGAGTCTGAGCCATCATTTTGAGGTTTTTATTTTTGGCCACGGTTTTAACTGCTACAGTTCAGTGTGTCAGATGATATTTTCCTACATAACATGTGGAAAACTTATGATAGATATGCAGCAACTAAGATTATGAACCTGTAGTTTTATGTGTATTCACCTCTAACTTAATAAATAAGCAGAGGGACCTTAACTTTCCTTCCTCCAGTAGTGCTCCTGCCAGAGGGCATTTCTGTCTAAGGCTTATTTCTTGTCCTTGACTTTTGACTCTGATTTTCTGTGAATGCTTGAATAGTATGATGGGTAGTTTTCAAGAAACGATGTTTTTAATGCAACAGGCTATGCAAATAAAAACATGATAAACATGATGGTAAAAACCATATTTCATTTTTTTCACTGTCATGGACTTGCTTGCACTTTCTTACATGCTTTGAGTACTGGACAGTTTTTTTTGGTTTAGAAATTAGCCATCAGTCTCATGGTTTTCTAGTAGTTCCTGACATTTCCCAGCCCAGTACACAAAGCTTGGCTGCTTTCCATCTAATTAAAATGCAAAGTTATTGAAAGGATACTAGCATGTCTGCTGAGATTTATGATAAATCTTAGCAAGCATTTCAGCAAGGGTTTCAGTTTCAGAAAATCCCATCTCATCTTACAAAATAGGGCTGAATTATGAAAAAGTATTTACAAAACAAAAAGCTTTGTAGTTATTATAGTAGTTCAGGACTGGCCCTGGGACGTTTTTGCCTCTTAATGAAAATATGTGGTGAGAAAACATTGACCTTTGATTTTTCAAAACACTTTGTATGGTAGTTGCTAGCACTAGTTTTTTAGTNAAAAAAAAAAAAAAAATTGTTATCATAAGGCATTTATGTCTCCCAAGTTTTCCTCCAGGAAATACGGGTAGTCTTAGTGAAGAATAGTTAGGGGTATTAGTTTTGGAATTTCTGAACAAGATTTATGGGCTAGCATATTAAAATAGAATGTTATAGAAGTAATAAGTAGTAAGTAATAGAGGTTTGAGTTTTATAGCGTAGTTATTTTTAGATGTTACAAGTCAGAAGTTGAAGATAACTATGAACATCAGCAACTGTTACCTCTCCCATAATGTGCACGCTGAACATAGGGCTGTTAGTAACATATTTCAAAACTTACGTGTTTGGTTAATGCTTTCTTTTTTAATCAAAGAACAACTTGTATCATGTTTCACTCTGTTTAAACTAGAAAGTGCAGATACTTATTTATTTGGGTAACTGTTAAAGATAGATCAAATATGTGATTCGATTACTTGTCAACTTAAAATTGTATTTCCCTCCCTTTATATTTAGTCCTTTTCTAAACTTAAATCATTCGATCAGCACAGCAGCTCTGAGCAACTTAGGGGGAAAAACCACAATGCTGCTTCTTTAAGTAATTATTTGTTACAGTTTAACGCAAATAAAAGTATTGCAAGTACCATTATCTGTTTTTTTAATAGGACTCTGCCTGTTTTAGTATAGAATTTATATCTTCTTGCATGTGCTATGCAATTCTGTTACGTTTTACAAAGGACATTATTTACTGAAAGTGAAAACTACTACTTATTAAGTCATAATGTAGTTCACAAGTGACATAGATAACTTCAAATTAGTTTTTATTCTTCTGTATTTCCTGGCTTTATGTGTAATGATAAGAGTTCTTAGTAATTGTAACAACTATTGCTTTTTTAAGAACTGTTGCTCCTTAAGCCATTTTCTCTGTTCCCAGCTGATTACCACAGCAGTGGCCACACTGTTATTAATGGCTGGAAGATCCACAACACGGCAAAGAATAAATGGTTTGTATGCATGGCAAAAACCCCTGAAGAGAAGCAAGAATGGCTGGAAGCTATTTTGAAAGAGCGAGAGAGAAGAAAAGGTAGGTTAATAAACTTCCTTGTGTTGCTTTGCCAGAAAGCCATGCTGTAATTTTAAAAAAGAAAACCAGCTGGTAGGCAAACTCGTGGTGTCAAGTTCAAGTGAAGATTTATGAATACCAGCTTGGGGAAAGAAAGTCAGACTTGCATTAGGAAGGGCATAATGTGTCTTGAGTCATGTATGCTGGTAGTGAACGCTGTTTTGGAAGTGGGGAGGTGATTTAACCTATGCTTTTGTAGTTTATCCTCAACCAGTATAAATTGAGGCCTGTATAATATTATGGTTTGTGGTATCTGACGGTCTGTCTTAAATGCCTTGTGTGATTTTTTAGTTTTCTTTTTATTCATTGATTCCCTTTGTGACTGGCTGTTTGAATCACTGAAATGAGCAGGTTTTCAGTGTTGGATTTTAATATGGATGATCTGAAGTGAAATGGTACAGAACATACAACCCTAACCAAGAAAGTAAAAAATCACCATTGGCAAGCATCTTTTTGAATAACTGAATTAAGGTGGAAGAATACTTGGATGAAATATAATCCTGATCTCAAATGTGACCACAAATAACTTAATGTGTTCAAGGTGAACCCAGCACAAAGGAGCAGGAAAAGATGACACATCATTTTCTGGAGCTAATTTAATTTGCGAGCTAAAATATCCTTAATAGTAATGTTATTTGAAGCCTTGGTATTAAAGGAAAATATGACCTTGTATTTAGATCTGTGATTCTTCTCCTGATTTGTGTAGATTTCGCATTGCCAGTTGCAGTAACTGTTGTTTTTTAACCTCTATTGTGAATGAAGACCAACAGTATTTTCTTTAGTCTTTTAAAGTTGAGTACTGGATGCTTGTAGAACATCTGTTGTAGGATTAGAGTTTCAAGTAGGATGTTTGAGCACTGGCTAATTAATAGTGTCATCAGGAATTAATAGCAGTGTGAAAGTTCGGGTTGGCTCTCTGCCAACAGCCAAACCTCACAAGAAAGATTCCCCCCTCCCTCTCCCGAAACGGCAAAAAGCAGCAAGAGAAAATTGAAGGAATATATATATATTTACATATATTAACTTTATATACTAGGCACAACAAGACAGGGACCCCCAAACCACCCCAGTAAGGGACAAGGGGAAGGGAAAGGGGAGAGGGAGACAAAATAGGGAAAAAAAAAAGACAAAACAAATATATATATATACAATCTAAATTCAGAAATTAACTCAGTAAATAACAAATACAATAGTAAATTCAATACTTTCCTTAGAAAGGCAGATTCTTAACCTTCGCCGCCGGCCCAGGCAGAACAACCCCCAGAGCAGGCCTCGCTGAACACAGATAAGCCAGGCCCAAACACCGGGAGCTCGTCAGCGTGCGAGCCCGAGAAGGAAAAGAAGCAAAAAAAAGGGGAGAGAACACCTCCTCCTTCGGTTTATATACACCTGATTACGTAAAGAGATGGGATGGACTACTTCCTAGATCTTGACTCTGGTTACCAAGGAAGGCCTACAAAAAAACAACCCATCACAAGCAGGAAAACTGAAAAGATGCTTTAGAGTTCCAAAACCTCAACATTTTTAAAATAACAAATAAGAAAGCAATGTGGTAGGGATGGTGTCAAATGCAACAAACCCCAGGTTTGTCTGCTTCTGTATAGGACCTTGTCTGGAACTGACTAAAAACTTTTCAGTAAATCCCACTTCAGTGTTAAGTTTCTTGGCTCTGTTAGGCTCTTGGTAGCTCAGGTAAGAAATAGAAAGTAGCAGTCTTTTATGTTGTTGAATTCTTACTGTTTCACACTGTTAAATTGAGAAGCTGGTAGTAGAAATGAGTTTGAGCTAAACCTTGGCAAGCTTGAGGTCTGAGGCAGCCATCTAAAAGCTAAGACATGTCTTAGGATTTTAGCATCCTATGATTTGTGGAAATTTTCAGTTCCTGATGATCTCAGTGCGTTTTCCACCAAGGAGACAACCATGAAACACAGAGGAGAGGATTTGGGGCACACAGAAGATTCAAGCTGCAACACACAATCTTAAAAAACAAAATGAGTTGAAGACTCAGAGATTCAATGGACTTAGAGAAAGAAAACCTGTACTTTTATTTGGAATCTGTGTAGCAGAAGCAGAACAAAAAGGAGAGAGTGCCCTGAATGAAGTAATTTAGTGGAGTTTTCAGCTTTTGTAATTGAATTATGAACCAGGACCACTTCATAGACTGGATTTTCTAGCTAGGAGAAAGCAAGCTGAATTGGAAAATTTTGCAGAAGTCTTTCTGACAATTTGGCAACTTTCCTGTAAACACCTGAGGCATTGAGCAAATTGGAAATTAGTTTAAAAGGTGATCATCTTCAAGACTGATGATCCTGTGATGACCTGATTCAGTCAGTACAAGTAAAAACATCAACATCTTGTAAGTTCCAGAAGTAGTGTATTGGTTAAGTTTTCTTTTCGTGGGAATGCATCAGGGTTTATTTGTGTGACATCACCAGTACCTGGTTCATGGATAATGAGACACTTCTGATTCTGCGTCCAGTATCACTGTTAGCTTTTTCTTATGACAGACACATTTTTTGGGCTGTATTTTCAGAATTAAAGAAGTCTGCGGACTGTTACTCAGGTAGAGTATCATAGAATGGCTTGGGTTGAAGGGGACCTTAAGAATCAAGTAGTTCCAATTCACCTTTCACTAGATCAGGTTGGTGAAGGCCCCATCCCACCTGGACTTGAACACTTCCAGGGATGGGGCATCCACAGCTTCTCTGGGAAAACCTGTTCCAGTACTTTACCATCCTCTTAGTAAAGAATTTCTTCCTAACATCTATCTTATTGTTTAAAACTATTCCTTCTTGTCCTATCACTATTTGCCTATGCAAAAAGTTGCTCTCCCTCTTTTTTACAAGCTCCCCTTAAGAACTAGAAGGCCACAAACAGGTCTTCCTGAAGCCTTCTCTTCTCCAGGCTGAACAGCCCAAGCTCTCTTAGTCTGCCTTCATAGGAGAGGTGCTGCATCCCTCCACTAATTTTTTGTGGTGCTGCTCTGGACCTGCTCTAACAGGTCCATGTCCTTCTTGGGCTGAGGACCCCAGAGCTCAATGCAATAGTCCCAGTGGAGTCTCCCGAGAGAGGGACAGAATCAGCTTCCTCAGTTTGCTGGCCACTCCTCTTTGATGCAGCCTAGGATGCTGCAAGCTCATGTTCAGCTTTTCATCCATGAGAACCCCGAAGTCCTCCTCTGCAGAGCTTCTCTCAGTGACTTCTTCTCCCACTCTCTACTCATGCATGGGATTGCCCTGGCCCTGGTGCAGCACCTTGCACTTGGACTTGTTGAATTTCATGAGATTCCCATGGCTCTGGATGGCATCCCATCCTTGTGTCATCTGCAGCACTCAGCCTAGTGTCATCTGCAGAATTGCTGAGGGTAACCTTGATCCCACTGTTTGTGTCACTGAAGAGCAATGGCACTTCAGGACACCACTTGTCAGCTGTACAGTTATGTGTGCAGTTATAATTTAAAATTTATGAAAATCTGAACAGAAACTGAGAACATGTACACAAGACATTGAAGAAATATGTGGTTNACTGACTAAAAACTTTTCAGTAAATCCCACTTCAGTGTTAAGTTTCTTGGCTCTGTTAGGCTCTTGGTAGCTCAGGTAAGAAATAGAAAGTAGCAGTCTTTTATGTTGTTGAATTCTTACTGTTTCACACTGTTAAATTGAGAAGCTGGTAGTAGAAATGAGTTTGAGCTAAACCTTGGCAAGCTTGAGGTCTGAGGCAGCCATCTAAAAGCTAAGACATGTCTTAGGATTTTAGCATCCTATGATTTGTGGAAATTTTCAGTTCCTGATGATCTCAGTGCGTTTTCCACCAAGGAGACAACCATGAAACACAGAGGAGAGGATTTGGGGCACACAGAAGATTCAAGCTGCAACACACAATCTTAAAAAACAAAATGAGTTGAAGACTCAGAGATTCAATGGACTTAGAGAAAGAAAACCTGTACTTTTATTTGGAATCTGTGTAGCAGAAGCAGAACAAAAAGGAGAGAGTGCCCTGAATGAAGTAATTTAGTGGAGTTTTCAGCTTTTGTAATTGAATTATGAACCAGGACCACTTCATAGACTGGATTTTCTAGCTAGGAGAAAGCAAGCTGAATTGGAAAATTTTGCAGAAGTCTTTCTGACAATTTGGCAACTTTCCTGTAAACACCTGAGGCATTGAGCAAATTGGAAATTAGTTTAAAAGGTGATCATCTTCAAGACTGATGATCCTGTGATGACCTGATTCAGTCAGTACAAGTAAAAACATCAACATCTTGTAAGTTCCAGAAGTAGTGTATTGGTTAAGTTTTCTTTTCGTGGGAATGCATCAGGGTTTATTTGTGTGACATCACCAGTACCTGGTTCATGGATAATGAGACACTTCTGATTCTGCGTCCAGTATCACTGTTAGCTTTTTCTTATGACAGACACATTTTTTGGGCTGTATTTTCAGAATTAAAGAAGTCTGCGGACTGTTACTCAGGTAGAGTATCATAGAATGGCTTGGGTTGAAGGGGACCTTAAGAATCAAGTAGTTCCAATTCACCTTTCACTAGATCAGGTTGGTGAAGGCCCCATCCCACCTGGACTTGAACACTTCCAGGGATGGGGCATCCACAGCTTCTCTGGGAAAACCTGTTCCAGTACTTTACCATCCTCTTAGTAAAGAATTTCTTCCTAACATCTATCTTATTGTTTAAAACTATTCCCTCTTGTCCTATCACTATTTGCCTATGCAAAAAGTTGCTCTCCCTCTTTTTTACAAGCTCCCCTTAAGAACTAGAAGGCCACAAACAGGTCTTCCTGAAGCCTTCTCTTCTCCAGGCTGAACAGCCCAAGCTCTCTTAGTCTGCCTTCATAGGAGAGGTGCTGCATCCCTCCACTAATTTTTTGTGGTGCTGCTCTGGACCTGCTCTAACAGGTCCATGTCCTTCTTGGGCTGAGGACCCCAGAGCTCAATGCAATAGTCCCAGTGGAGTCTCCCGAGAGAGGGACAGAATCAGCTTCCTCAGTTTGCTGGCCACTCCTCTTTGATGCAGCCTAGGATGCTGCAAGCTCATGTTCAGCTTTTCATCCATGAGAACCCCGAAGTCCTCCTCTGCAGAGCTTCTCTCAGTGACTTCTTCTCCCACTCTCTACTCATGCATGGGATTGCCCTGGCCCTGGTGCAGCACCTTGCACTTGGACTTGTTGAATTTCATGAGATTCCCATGGCTCTGGATGGCATCCCATCCTTGTGTCATCTGCAGCACTCAGCCTAGTGTCATCTGCAGAATTGCTGAGGGTAACCTTGATCCCACTGTTTGTGTCACTGAAGAGCAATGGCACTTCAGGACACCACTTGTCAGCTGTACAGTTATGTGTGCAGTTATAATTTAAAATTTATGAAAATCTGAACAGAAACTGAGAACATGTACACAAGACATTGAAGAAATATGTGGTTCTGTCCAGAGTTAATAACTGTTTATTGAGAAAGCTTATGGGATATGAAAGTCTGTGGTATTTCTTGAGCACAAGCTTCTGTGAATGGTCATAGGATGCATAATTCAACAAAAACTGGTTTGATAATCTGTTACTCAGAAACCATGTTTTTTTCAAGAAGATAAACAGGAAAAAAATAAACCAGTAAGAAATATTGAAATAAAACCCTTGGTAGCTTTCCGTCATTAAAAAAAAATCTGAAGCAAATAAAAATCAAGTGATGTATATGCTTTTGTGGAAAAGGGGTGAATTAATCTTATGTGAAGATAACATATGTATACCAGTTACTATTAATTTGAAATTTGAAAAATATACCTTTAATTGAAGACATCTTTATTATCACACATTAAGAGCAAAATCAAGGCTCTTTTATTTTAAACTTGTGAAGACATGACTGCTCCCTTGCAAATGTTGATATGATGAAATCTGAAAATCACAGAATTAGTATTTATTATGAAAATATCAGTGGTAATGTTGAATAACTAACAATTTAACTGCACTATGAGGAACTTAAAAATGTCTTTTGGTTATGCTTTATGAGGATCAGATGTTCATGGTTTAACTTGATTGTAAGAAAAATAATGGAAAACAGTTCCTTTAGGGGTTTTTTTGGTATGTAAAATATTGGTATTGCTTCTCCATTTTGGGGAAGAGACTGAAATGTAATGGCAATATCACTTCTTAAAATTTTAATGCATTTTTGGCAGGTTTAAAATTAGGCATGGAACAGGACACTTGGGTGATGATCTCTGAGCAAGGAGAAAGACTGTACAAAATGATGTGTAAACAAGGGAATCTCATCAAAGACAGGAAGAGGAAATTAACCACTTTTCCCAAATGCTTTCTTGGAAGGTATTATGTACATTTGATAGCATGAGTTTTACCATATAAAACCACATTTTAAATCTTGTTTGGAATTCTCCGGAGACCACGCTTCATTTGTAATGTCTGTTAGGCCTATCTGCCCCACGGAGTTTAGCCAAAATATAAATTGGTCTGCCAGAAATTTATGAATTTATACTCATATTGCAAAGTAGTTCTATTAAAGAGACAAGGCTGCAAAAGGCATGATGTGTGTCAAGTTAATTAGTTTCTTTAAAGAAATGGTTCTTAACTTATTTAATGCATTTTGTCTCTGTAATGACTAGATTGGAGTGTAAAATTTATTTGTTATTTCTTCCACTTAAAAAAAAAATTAAAATCTCTGTCTCTAAAACTGCTCCTATCCTTCTCTTGCTTGAATGTCAGGAACACAGTTACTAAAGAAGGTTTATGTGTTTAAAAATTTACCTGTGTTATCAGAAGGATCTTTATAATGCATTACTATACCTATAGCTTAAGACTGAATGAAAGAGAAAGAAATAGATACCTTTAAAATGTGTATATGACAAAAAGTCCATTTTGGGGACAGGGGGGTTATCAGTTATTTAATCTGACTGTAAGATGGTGAAGTATGAAAAGCATTTTTATAAAGTACAGTGAATTTTACACAAATAAATTGTAAGAAGATACTGCTGGGTTCAAAAATGGAAATGAAACTTGGGAGATTCTTATGTGCTGTTAAAAGTGGCATAATGGAAACCAGGATTAAGATTAATGATTGAGTTATGCTTGGATCATGTTTGCTCAGTGAAGTTGTCAGGAGCAGATAAAGAATATGCTGATGGTGAAGAGCCATTTAAACCTACCATCAAACAGCTGCTTTTCTGTGCTATGTTTGGAGTGGACCCTTTTGAAGAACACTTCTGCTGGTTCCTGGGTCACCAGTTAAAATCCATGAATGTGAAGGTTGCATTACCTCATTACACTTCTCTTTTGATTTGTAACATACACATATGCTATAAATTGGATGTCTCTGAACTGTGTCAGCTTTACTGCGATACAAGGCAGGCATTTCCTGGACATGCAGTGTATACTTTGGCTATATGCTCAGGATGTCATGTCTGACACAGCTTGAAAGTAACAAGCCTACTGTTCTGTCATACTGGAGTCATGGCATATCTGTCCTGGCCAGGTACAGTTAGGTGTGTCTGGAATTGCCTTATTTTGGTCTGTCTGGTCATCAAATGTGGCTATGCTAGTTTAGGAAATCCCAGAAAACGTGAAAAGCCTTCACTATGTGCCAGGTAAACTTTATGCATGAAAAACTTCTGAGCAGAAAAGAGAAGATATCTCATGGGAAACTGTATGTGTTTACATAAAAATACAGGTGGTATGATAATTTGAAGATCATTAAGCTTAAGAATAATTCACTAGACTAGTTAGAAACACTAGTAATGGAAATAGAAATGCAGTAGATTTGGTGGTATGACATGTAAAGTTTGTTTTCTGTATCTGTTTTTATTTCAGTGAATTTGTGTCCTGGCTGTTGGAAATTGGAGAGATACACAAATCTGAAGAAGGTGTTCATCTTGGCCAAGCTTTATTAGAGAATGGCATTATCCATCATGGTAAATATAGTCAGTTTTAGTTTACTTATTTTCAAGATAATTGGTGTAATTAGAGTGGACTTAATTTAGTCTGACAAAAAGATGGTCTTGTTAATGCAAGACAGCTTGTTGAATCTGCATTATATCCTTCCAGGGACCTCATGAGCCCATTGTCCATGCATAGCAGATTTACTGGGAAAGGCTCCATTGAGTTAATCACATTACATCTATGCTGTTGGGATCACAACATTGGAAACAGGGACCTAGAGAAACATTGCTGTTCTCTTGTAAGCAAAAATAAATTCTGGGGGAACAGAAAGGTACCCTGCTTTTAAGGATTTTCAGCTTCACTAAGGCCGCGCATTTTAGGCATATGCGTTCAACTAAGAATCGTACAAGAGAGTGAGTCACAGTTGGCTGTTGATAAATGTGCCTGCTCATCTGTTAGGTATTACAGCTCAAGGTGATGGAATTCAGCCTAGAACCCAACAGTTTAATCTTTTGGATTTTGGGCCTTCTTTTCACTACATTGTATAGTTACTAAAATTGATATTTGTATGCTGAAACTTTAAGTCAACTCTCTGTATTTAGCTCATTGTGGAGAGAAGTATCACTAAAAGGGTTCAATTTTTGAGCCAATAAGAATGTTTGATTTCTGCAGGTAATTTAGATTGACTTCATTTTTCTCTTGCCAGAGCAGGTTAGGTCCTCTTGTCTATTCTTATAAGGTCTCACAGGACCATATAAGCAAACTGGAGAAACTTTGTTTTAAAGGCCTATTTGGCATACAGTAAGTACAGTCACTTTAAAAAACAAATGATGAAACAGCTGTCAAGTTTGCTACTGTTCCATGGTAAATCCAGGTTGTAAATTTAGCTGGATTCATTGATAATGTACACTTTAATACTTCTATACTCTATCCAACATTGAATTTATTACTGAATTATGTTCTTTGCAATGATGCTTTTAGTGTCCTTGACTGGAAAGAAAGTGGAAGAAACATAGTGCCACTTAGCTGTGTGCGTTTTAAACACATGCAGTGTAGGAGGAAAAACATTAAGGTTATTCATCGGTAGTCATGTAGCCTTTAATTCTTTAATGTCAGTCTACATGATTTTCCTCCACCATCATTCAAATGTCAGACACTATTATGTTTACTGCACACAGAGAATTGTTTTCAATGGAATCATTCTGTTGCCAGATTCTTCTCCTGATCTCATAATTTATATCCTAAATGCACTCATAGACTTTCTCAATACAGAGTTAAATGAATATTGTGTAATTTCATGAGATAAAAGGGTAATTATATTAGAGCATGGAAATATGAGCCAGACATGCTACTTTCAATAGTGGATCCAGCTGTGGTTCTCTGAAAATAGCATTCTTAAAATAAAGTTGAATGAACCATCTGTTTTCATGAAGGGAGCAAGGGAGAAAGAAAGTTTGGATGTTATTTACATTGCAAATATAGTAGAGGCCTTTGTTAGAGTTTGCATATTCACTAGACTAGCCATTATTGTCACTGTGCTGGAGTTCATTCTAGCAATGACAGAACCACGTTGTGATGGGCATTGTTTTACTTCCTGATGTGTGAACTCTTGCAAGTAGAAAAGTTATGGGGTTTTTTGTTTTGCAGGTTTTTCCCCCTCCACTTCTATATAAGGGGATAAATCTGGTTGTATGTTGCTATTTTAAATCCACCTGGTGGAATTCTCACATATCTGAAATGAACTGAGATACTTAGTCCAGTCACTTGCTGCTGATGATTAGAGATGAAAGGTTTGTCTCAAGGTAGTAAGGAGCTTTGTAGTTACAAAAATAAACTGACTATCAGATGGTTTTAAATTTAATAGATATTTATGTGGTTGTACAGTTTTTTGGGCATTAAAGTAAAAGGAAAGACCAGTTTTAAACCTGAACCTGTTCCCTTTTCTTAGTCTGTGCCGTATAAATATCCATCCCAGCATAAATGTACGTGCAGTGTTGGAAGTGACACGCAAACCAACTTGGACTTTCTTATTTTAGTGTTAATAGAGCTTTTTATCAGCTTTGTGTTTGAAACTCAGGATGTGCCAGCTCTGTGGTGCTACTCCCTTAGTTTCTGGTGCACTGTGGTAAATCAGGATTGCAAATATGGAGTGGTACTTGTGTTCCTCAGAGGGCATAGCCTGCTCTGTTCATCATGGGCATGCAAGAAACGAAAAGTGCTTTGTCATCCTGGTTCCCTCCCAGTGCATCCCTGTAACAATGAGGAACAATTTGGCCTTAGGTAAAACTGTCCCGGTGGTGGCTTTTCTATTTTCGGTAGTTACTGGTTATAAAACCTCTTAATTTATGTTAATCTAGTGAAGTATATTTTTTCTTCAACGGTAACAATTTATTTTTTTTTTAATTACAGAACTAGAAGATACCTTTTTTCCTGGATTAAATGGTCACAATCCATTAAAATTCATTTAGATACTTACATTAGGCATTATATATGAAAATTTTGTAGTCTGTATTTGATGTACTTAGAAGCAATGATATGTAAAAGATCTTGGGAATTATTTCAGGTAATCACCTTAGCGTGAACCAGCAGTTCAAGGCAATTGTAATAGTGTCGTGGGCTTTACTACTAGTAGATATATCAAATTCAGGTAGAGAAGTTATTTTACCCTTGCACATGACACTGGTGAAACCACTTCATATATTAAATTCAGTTTTTATGTCTGTGTATCAGATGATGTGTAGAGATAGTGAAGAGCTTGAAGGGGCATGAAAAATGACACGGACAGAAGGCACCTTACTATACAAAGTTTATGATGCCTAACTAAGTTTTTGGAAGAGAATTATGTATGATGGCTTAATCACTTGGTACAGAAATACCTAGTGCTGTCAGGCGTGTTACTCTGTTTAATGAAGACATTACAGTACCCCTCTTTATCAGTTGATGACATGTAAATTTACTTTGAAAATTAAAGCTTACAACTGCAAGCAAAACTGTAATTAATGAAATAGCTATCCTAGAATGGTGCTAGTTCCTAATGCTGTCCTGAGCCATCAAAGGGATCAGCTATTTTTCAGAAAGGCTTGCAGTAATAATGTTTCCAGGAGAAGCTTTGTATCCTGTGATATGACTTTTGTCAAAACCCTTGAAGTTGTGAGGTTTAGTGCTGGAATCTTGTGAAACTTTGGCAGTCCACCTGTTAAGATCATTTTTCATGGGTCTTTTGATTATCAACATCTTTGTAATGGTTGCCAGTCTCTTGCACTTGTGACCTCTGGCTCGCTATGTATAGAGGAAGACATCCCCTCTCACTTTTTTCCACGGTGCAAGACTGGTCAAATGTGTTGTGAAGGGTTCATACCTTTACTAAATCATCTGAGATTGGTCTCAGCAAGAATGAGAACAGAAAATAATGTGTAAGAATAATATGAATAGTTGCAAAAGAAGCCTTATTTGGCTCTTTGGTTGATAAGCTTTGCAAAAGCGCTGAAGACTAGAAAGACCTGAGTGCCTAATTTTTCATGCTGCTCCCTGCTTCTTTGTCTTTCTTAATCTTTGCACTGTGACTTGATATTTTTTTTTTTCTTTCTTCTGTACTAAAGTGTTCTAAGAAATATTGTCACCAGTGACATTAAGGAACTGAGGGCAGATGATCTAATTGGGCTTCCCACCTTTCCTGTCTGAAATCTACCTATTGCTGTGTAATGGGCTATTATTAGAAGAAATTATGCTGGCCGTCTTTCTTGTTGACTTCTTCTGAAAGTCATCTAACAATATTTCTTTTTTACAATTTAGTTACAGATAAGCACCAGTTCAAACCTGAACACATGCTATATAGATTCCGATATGATGATGGAACATACTACCCCAGAAACGAGATGCAGGATGTGATTTCTAAGGTACAGAATAAAATAGTTGCTATTATTAGGAAGAACATATCAGAAATTGAGGCTCTGCTTGAAAAATAATGTAAAATATTATGCTGGGATAAACAACATCCCCTCACAGTTGCCACGGTCTGTATTTATGTAAATCAAATTCAGTTTTCAATTTGTAAGATGTTGGCTTGTTGTCACACATCTTAAGTACAAAATGAAAGTCGACTCTTCTTTAATTATAGTTATTATTCAATGGTTTCTTATGCAGGATACATTGCCTAGGTTTGAGGGTGATTTTGAAGCTGGTGTTTCAGGCTGTTGTATTTTTCAGTCCATTTTCATAGATATGAAACTTTATGTAGGAAACTGGTTTTAAATTTCTTTTAAATCTGAGTGTCTTTTATTAGTGTCTTAACAAGGCAATAAGTCTATAGTTATTTAGATGTTTAAACGCTCCTAGGTAGTACTGCTGATCATAATGAAAAGATTGATCAAAGTTGCCTTCAAGCTCATTAATACTCAAAATTTCCATGATTTGGAGTTAGTAGAAAATGTCTGCATTTGAATATTACAGTACATTGCAGTGTCATTCACTTTTTTACTGGCACTTGTAAAATGTAAGGTACGTCTAGAGGAATCTTCAATACCATGCAGAACAAAGTATGATGGGACTTAATTTGACACAACTTTTGATTATTATACATTGTTCTTCTTGCATGTTGTAAACATAATTGGCTTTTGATAGTTTGCTAAGTAATATTAATGTGTTTTCTTTTTTTAAATGCAATTTTCTGATGGGAGTTTCTTAAAACTACTCCAAATGTTTAATTTTTTTTGTTTTTAATTGAAAACATTTCTAATCTTTGAATCACTTTGATTTTTAAAAATGATTAGTTATAATTTTAATTTCTAAATAAACTATTAATACAATGAAAAAATATAATGAAATACAGGGGGTTTTTGCTTTAATTACCCAGTTGTGTGTAGAATAACAATCAGTGTCTGGGACAACCCTAATGCATGGAAATATTTATTTTTTTTGTGTGCTTTCCTTTGAAATCATTTAAAACCTTCAAAATTTTTTAGTGCTACCATGCAGCTAATCCTTTTTGCATGCGTCTCAGTGAAGCTTAGATTAGACTGGAAATGTTTTCTTTCTCATCATTTATTCATCAATGTTGTTATCTGGAAACATTAAGTTTTGGCACATGAAAACACAGAAATTTGAACAGACTCTTTTACTATGTAAATGAAGGGCGTTTACAACATACAGGCTTCCTCACTGTGTCCATGCCTCTTAGGTAAGGTGTGATATGAATGTGTTGTTAACTCACCACCTCTTTCTCTTTGACAGGGTGTACGACTGTATTGTCGCCTTCACAGTCTGTTTACCCCAGTAATTAGGTGAGTCCAATTGGGAAGTCCTTGGAGGGTCATTGGGAAGAAGTATACAATCTGAAGATGCTGTGTTTGAATGTAGGAACCTAACCCATCCTTTCAAGATTGGCCTTTTGAAAGTAATCAAGGGCTTGAAGGGCTATCAAAATAAAAAGTATATCTGAATCCTTAGCTGGATTCTGCCACCTCTGTTCAATATGTCATTTTTAACAGACTTGCAGACCCTTCTTGGTCCTGATGGGTATCCTTACATGCTTACTGTGTATATTAGTACACTCCTTTACTAACACTCCATTACCTCTTTTGGAGAGCCCCAGCTCTAACAACACACCTGCCTGTGTACTCCAGTGACATTATCACCCAAATAAGATGTGGTCAGCCTCCTCCTTTCTGTTTACACTGAAAGGTTTAATTTGCTTTTTTCCTCCAGAGGAAACTTCTGAACCATTATAAGATGCTTAATTCATGCTTGCACTAACTTGTTGATAAAATACAAGTATTTTTCTGTTTCTTCTGAGTTTTTGTTTGATTTTTTGTTTGCTTGTTTTGAATTGTTTTGAACAGGGATAAAGATTATCACTTGAGAACGTACAAATCTGTGGTTATGGCTAACAAATTCATAGATTGGTTGATTGCACAGGCAAGTATACACCTTTGGATTTATGTATGTTTTGCATTTAAATTCTAATTTGAAAGTTAGTGATGTGTCAAGCAGAATGACATGCAAACACCTTGTGTAAGGGTTATTAAAACAGTGTGTGAGTGTAAGTTGTGTAAGTGTAATCCTCTTATACTGGTAAAGTAGCAGAAATCAGCTGTCAGCATCCATGCTGCTCATTCTTTTTGTGCTTCTCTTCCTAATTTGAAATTGAACTTGAAATGTTTTAATGACACTTAACTTTGTGATTCAGCATGTAACGCTTTTCATGACTTGACATGAGTAGGCTTTGAAAAACGAGATGGACAAAAATCGGTACCAGTTTGCTGTCATCAATTCTTTTATTTTAAATGAACTAGAAACACTGTCAATATGCACTAGTTTCATAAAATAAAAGTTTAAAATCTTGATACTTTTAGATCCTATTGCATTCAATTTTTATGGTGAATGTCCTGTTACTTAAGTGTTTACCTATATATTTCTAACTGCAAAGAGTTAGAGCATATAAAGGCCCCTTCCAACCCAAACTGTCCTCTGATGGTATGATAAACATGTGTATACTGTTCTATGTATGTATGTTTGAAACATATGTATAAAGGTGGTGATGGTAAATATAATCTACAGCAATTGTCATCCCTGTAAGATTACACCATTGTGCACAGATTGCATTCTGCTGCCATATTAAAATACATTTTTAAAAAAATACTATGATTTAACAGGGGGATTGCCGGACGAGGGAGGAAGCTATGATATTCGGTATAGCTCTCTGTGATAATGGGTTTATGCACCATGGTAAGTAAATACATTCTGTACAAGCTATGCTTACTTTCTGTTTAATATTATCTACATAGTTGGAAGGAAATGCAGGTGCTGATAAAGATATTGCAGAAAAGATGGAAAAGTTTTCCATTGTATCACTGAAGAGACCTATGCCACAGTCATCAGAAAAAAATTGCTATTGTTGACTGAAAATTTTATCCAATATTTTAGCATCTGCTGCGGAACTTGTCCTCTAAAGGATTTAGCCAGGATAGATTTATTAGTCACTTGGCAAGAAATTTCTTAAGCACGTAATACATGTTTGCACAGATGAGGCAATAAAAAGTTACAATATCTGTAGGAAAGAAATGTGACATTTTTTGGGAAATAAATGAAGTATGGAGGAGTGTGACTTTAAAAAAGGGAAGTCATGATAATAGGAGGAAGTGGACTGGAAAAAAAAATAAATATGGATAGCAGTGAAGAAAGAAGGGAGAGGAGAGCAGAGATATGTGCAGCACCACAAATGAGGTGAACAAGATCCCATTTAATACCTTCAAAGGGAAGATTTCAGTGAAAGGATCAAATTAGGTCATTTACTGAAATGAAGAGAGGTAGGAATTAATTATTTATCTGTTTAGAGAAGGAGGGAGAATTAACATACTCTCTGCTATTGTTCATTCTTTTTCCTTTGACTTTTAAACATACAAACTGCACCCATCTGCTATTCTGGTTGTTTCCTCATCCCCACCAAACCCATTTCTAATCCTGAACCTGGCATGCTCCACAATGTGGAGAGTGCCAGAACTTGGTGGTGAGCATCTTCAGCAGCTGCCCAGCAGAACTCTTAAAAATCACATTTTAAAATCCCTTTTAGGAAGAAACCTTGCACTTGCATTTTCACTAAAATCATTTCAAGCTAATGTGTCTTTCTCAACTTGGTGGAATCCAGATGTTGTAGTTGAAAACTGAGCTTAGTGATACCTATCTGTAATGGATCCAAATAACAATTGTTACATATCTTAAAAAATACTTCCCTAAATTCACACACACAAAAATAGTTTACTAGCATTCAATAAGTGTATGCATGTTCTGTATTTTATGACTCATGAAAGACATGATACTCAGAGGTTCAAAAGATAAAAGGTACTAAGATGTGTGTTTTTCTATGATACAGTCTTAGAGAAAAGTGAATTTAAAGATGAACCGCTGCTGTTCCGTTTTTATGCGGATGAAGAAATGGAAGGATCAAATATGAAGCACAGACTCATGAAACATGATCTGAAAGTAGTGGAAAATGTCATAGCCAAGTCATTACTGGTGAGTGAAACCCAATGATCGTATACTTTGATGATTAAAAATTTTGTTATAGTGACAGTAAAGTAGGATTGTTTATTGTTATTCAATGAGGACATACTTCAGCTCTTCTTAATGCCTTTCTGAATAATATTTTAAAAAAAATTATTTTTCAGATTAAATCTAATGAAGGCACCTATGGTTTTGGTTTAGAAGATAAAAATAAGGTGCCAATCATTAAAGTGGTGGAGAAGGGATCAAATGCTGAGGTATGGAGTATTATGTTATTCTTCCCTCTTTTATTTACTTGATCAAAGGCGTTTGTTTTGTACATCAGTTAGAAAAGTCTATAGTAGTAGAAGGTAACTGACAGTTTTCCAAGACAGCTGTGCTTATGAATCTTTTTTGCTTTGTTGTTTTTTTTTGTTTTGTTGTTGTTTTGTGTTGTTTAAAGCATTGCTCTGACCATTAACAACAGGTTTTTTCCTGCTCACCTAAATTGTCATATTGAGTGATGATATAAAAATTATTTTATTTTTATGCATTTTCTAATATTCCAGTGATGGCATTAGTCCTGAGTAGAACAAACATTTTTGGTAGAATATGAAATGAGTATAGAGCTAGTCCGTGAGTTGCAGTTGGTCTATTTCATAGTAAAGGATGTACCAAGTTTTATATAAAGTCTAATATTTGAGAATCTGTATTAATAAATTAGAGCCTTCCTGTTAGTATTGCCTTAGATACTCTTTGGGTAAACTGATACTCTACTGAACTGCACAGGAGTCTTTATATATGTAAAGATAAAGAACGAATCTCTTTCATGAGAGAAAAAATTTGGACCTAGATTTCAAGGCTTTCTAAATCTCATGGTGGAATCGAGATTTAAATTACAAATAGGCACATCAAATCAATAATATAATACAGCCACAGAGCTATATAGGGTGATTTCTAGCAGTCATGTTCTGCCATGATCTCAGCTGGCACTAAGGCTTAGCCCAGACCCTGCGTCACCCTGTGTACTCCTGCCATCCAACAGGTTATGGTTCCTTTCTTGTTAGACCAAAGCCTAAAGATTGTTTTGTTTTGGAACTTATCAAACATTCATTTACTAAAATATTAGTTAGCTCTTTCTTTATGAAAAGAAGCTTTAGTTGCTTTGGAAAATGATGGATGAACAAATTAAATACTGTCATAAAATAAATCACTCAATCAAAGCTGTTGTGTTAATTACCAGAAGTATTAATTGATACTGTAATGCTGTTGTAAAATCTTGATTAAGATTAGGTCTTGTATTTAGGTCTGAGAATGAGTATTTACTGTACCCTTCACATCCATTTAACCAGTTTTAGGAACATTTTGTGGTCCAAGTCCTTTGTGCGTGGAATGTCAAGGAGTCATAAAGAATGTAAAGTAAATGTGCATGTCATTATTCCTGCTGGAGTTGCATGCCAGCAGAAGAAAACAATGTTAGCGATTATAAACTGTTACTGTTTTCTAGATGGCAGGCTTGGAAGTTGGGAAGAAAATCTTTGCCATTAATGGTGACCTGGTTTTTCTGCGACCCTTCAGTGAAGTGGATTGTTTCCTGAAAGCTTGTTTAAACAGCAGAAAGCCCCTGCGGGTTCTAGTGAGCACGAAACCACGGGAGTAAGTTGTCATTCCTTGGGGGAAATGTTACAAACAAAATTGAAATAAATTTTAAAACATCAGTGGAACATCAGAGAGAACTGTTGTAAAGTTATTTTAAATGCTATATCTGAACTAACTAGATAAAGTCAAGCAATTTGATCTGCTTAGATTTTGTTTTATTGTATTTGTGACTCTGCAAAAGTGAAACACAAGTACTTCAGATCTTCAGCTCTGCCACTTTACATACAGGAACTGCAAGTGTAAATGAAGTTTTCTTGTCTATCTGGACAGTTATGGTCACTAATCTCTCACTGTGTATATTAAACAAGTTCCTGTGTCTGGGGATTATTGCTGGTTTGGCATAGTCAGACTGTGGTCTAATGGGCCCCTTCAGTGTGTGTGTTGGTTATGTAAACAGCAGGAGCAAGTAAACAGCTCCTCATCTTTATGTAACAGATGCATTTCTATACACAGTTTTGACCATTCCTACCTAAATGCAAGTTTTGTTATGTAAAAGAAATACAAAGTGAGGCCTAATGTGTGGGTTCAACAAATATTATTAAAGTTAATGCAGTTGTTGCAAGTTTATACATAACAAAGAAGGAGGAGACTGAAAAACAGTGGTCAGGAGTAATGCTGATCAAAATTTGTAGAGTAAATCCTCTGTTACCAGCTAGCATACACAGAGCGCCTTGCTTTGGTTCAGGGGTAGAATGGATATGTATTTCTCCTCTTAATAAGCAATGGTGTCTTGAGAAGTTAAATGGCACCCAGAAAGGGGAAAAGAGCAAAGAAATACTGTGTAAAGATGCTCATCTGGACTGATAGTCCAACAGCACCAATCCACTCCCTCCCCCAGTCAACCAAAAATAACAGCAAAAAAGTCACGCAAGCCAGTTGACCATAGAGTTACAGCAAATATAAAAAGCATGTCTTGGCCTTTCTTTAGTGTAGATCTTGGTTTAATTTCTGACACAACTTGTGAGTGAATTTCAAGATTGACAGAGATGGTCCAACGAATGAGGAGCTCACAGGAATTGAAGAATTTGCCTGTCAAAATTACTTCTGTCAGTAATTGCTGCAGTAACAGAAGAGACAGTTCTCTCTTAAATTCTTAGACTAAACTGCTGCTGTCGGTCTTTCATAGTTCATTAGCATGTCCACAAAGCCATTTCAGAATGCAACCACGTTGATTGTATCAGTGTTAGTGAGTATGTAAGTACATTAAATGATGCTATACTTACAAAAATATTTTAAATGAAAAATTATTAATCTCAATAATATTCTAATATTTTAAAGAAATAGGAGTTTTGGATCTCCTCTGATAATAATCATCTCCAAATGCTTGACAATATGTATACTAGGGAAAAAAAATACAAGAAATGATGCCATTGCATTAGTTAAAACTGCCTGTAAATCAAGTTTGTTACAGTACAAATGTATGTTAAAATTACTTTTCAGCATCAATTTGAATTTCTTTGCTTTTGCAATGGCAAATGGAACTCAGGGCAAAGATCTCTGAAATAATAATGGAGCTGGCTCTAGAAGGAAATGCTGCAAAGTTAAATCAGTGCACTGTTATGCTTGACCTAACTAGTTCTGGTAAGAGCTAATGCAGCTGTGTTGCTTTTTCTAGATCCTGAGCTCATATCTTGTGGGTAAGCTAGCTTGCTTTGGGTGAGCTCAGGGCTTAATTTTAAGGAGTAGATGTCAGTTTTGCTTCTCAGAACTGTGCCTTCCAGTAGGTGTGTTACTGTTGCTCTTAGACCAAGCAGGAGTGTAGTACAATATGTTTACAAGTCATGCGAAGAGTAATAGATGATTCTTACTTTACAAAACTCAGTACTTTCCACAGCTGCTCATAAGAATCGCAACAAAACATTTTTTCAAGAAAACTCACTGGATAGACACTTAGATGTTAACAAATTACAGTATGGATTTAGGCTCTGCAGTCTGCTGAAGCTCATCTGGCCAGGCCTACCCATGCTCTGGTGTCTCCAGGCTCTGCCCTCTTGGCTGAGACACTGCCTGCCTGCCTTCCCAGGGCTTTCAGTGTTGCTGTGCTGTGGCAGCTTACCCAAATGGCAGTCCCTTCGGGAGGAATTTTAGAACGATGGTGGTGTTTTGGTTGCAATTGGTATGTTGAATTTCCGTGTGAAATAGGTAATTTTCGCTGTCTCATCTTGCTCTTATTTCTGATGTAAGTGGTGTACGGTATCTGGAATATGAGTGGTGCAGAATCTGAAACAGTGAATTGAATAAAAATGTGGAGTCTTACACCCTTGTAACCTGCTTGTTGCCGTCTACTTTTATCTTGAGTAACAATATGCTACCTTTTGCTATATTTATATTGGATCTCTGCTTGTATCAGGACAGTGAAGATTCCCGACTCTGCGGATGGACTTGGATTCCAAATCCGGGGCTTTGGCCCATCAGTTGTTCATGCTGTTGGGAGAGGTAAGTCATAAGAATGTGTCAATGTCAATGTGCCAGTGAAATGGCTTGGTTGAAATAAATCAAAATTGAGTCTACCGATCTGGCTTAGATTTTTTTTTTTGTTTTGTTTGTTTGTTTGGGTTTTTTTGTTTGTTTTGTTTGGTTTGGTTTGGTTTTGGTTTGTTTTTTTTTTTTTTTTTTTTTTTTTTTTTGTTTTGTTTTGTTTTGGTTTTTTTTTTTTTTTTTTTTTTTTTGGTATGTGCTTATACCCGTGTATGAAAGTTAAGTTGTAGCGGTGCAGATTAAGGAATAGTTGATGGATGCAAAACCACCTTCTCCAATGCTTGCTTGCTGGGAACCAGTCACTTCCTGAGCACTACTTTTTTAGGTGGCCATGTGGTTCTGCAATGTTCTGAAAATGCACTTTTCAAAAATCTTTTCAAGAGTGCCAGTGATCCAGTCTGTATTTATAATTGCAGATGTTTCATGTAAATACTGTTTTGTCCATTTTGGGATGTGATTGTCAAATGCTTGCAGTTCCTAACTCAATGTTTTTGACTGATACACATGTGATAAAAAGTTGAAGCATTCTTTGTTGCTGTCTCATGTTGTACTAACTGTATCTTCAGCTATTGTGGGACAGTTGTGTCCTTTTAGTCCCTCCTGCCTTTGTAACTGAGGAATGTAAAGTGAACTGATCTGCAAGAGAGTCAGATTTGAACAGAGTTTGATTACTTTTTTCTAGGCTGTGGTGCCAGAAATTAGATTTTCAAGTGAAAGACTAATAAACTGCACAGTGTTCAGCTGATGTGTTAATTATTTCTGCACCTGGATCTCAATTCAACTGCCTATCCTTATTCATTAAGCACATACTTTATTCAAATTAGCCTCAACAATATGCAAGTGCTTGCTTGTGTGGTTTGTTAAATCTGAAAGATTTTAAGCATATGTTTAAATACTTTGCTGAATTGGGACCTTTGGGTTTTTTAAAGAGAGGTTTGGGTTTTTTTCAGAGAAAGATATTTAATAAGGCCTGTTTAGATATTTATTTTTACACTATTTTTGGCGGGGGGGGGGGGCGGTTTGCAATAGTGGGCAATGGTGTCCTGTCCAATTACTTTCTTCTATATTGGATTTAAAATGCAGGTATCATCTAATAGTGATAGTTCCTAAGACGAGGGACATTCAGCTATATTCTGGAAGCTGTTTCCTTGTCAAATATGCTTAACTGACGAGTCATGAAGTCATGACAAACTTTTCTATTTGTCAGCCCTGCAATTTCAGCCTTGCCTTTTCTTTTATAGCAACTAGCTTCTGCACCTCAGAGTGGCAGTCTCTAGGCAATAGATTTTTACTTCGCTGCACCTCTATGTCAGTATCAAGAGAGATATAAGGAGGCAAATGTTCAGGTAGCTGGAACTAAGGTTGTACTCCATCAGGCTGTCATTCAGGTGTGGGTTTGAGTCACACTGAACAGACCTGGAGACAGCTGCTATTTTATAATACCTATTCAGTGGCTTGAAGATTTTCCCAAGGTGTTTATTCCATTGTGAAATAAATCACCAATCCATATATTTTATGTTACTGAAAGAGAATGTTTTGTTTTGGTGTGTCATCCCCGTCCCCCTCCCAATAATTAAATTTGAGATATCCTCCTTGATTATCTTGGTGTATTTTGATTTAAAGCTGTAAGGCACTCTGCTATAATTGTGTTGGTAGGAAAGATCAAAATAAGAACTTGATCCCTGTAATGTCTTTGGATTTGGGTATGTCACAATGTTTAAATCTAGTATGCTGTGATACTTCTTTATGAATTGTCAGAAAGCTTTTGTTTTGTATGTGAAATTGAAATATCTGGTTTAATCAAGAAGCTCATAAGCTTGGGTCATATAAAAGAATTCAGAATAAAAGTTGTAATTAGTGACTTTCAAGCTAGAATAATTTTATGCTTTTAAAGTCTTTTTCTTTAAGACAAATTTTAACATTTTCATATTACTTATCAACGTCTGGTGTTTTATAAAAGAACCTTTAGAAAATTGTCTGGTCTGTTTTTATGGAATCATCTGCTTGTGAACTCCATTTGGAGTCCAGCTGGCTATAGAAGCACTTTGTGGTTGGGAAAGTATGCAGGAATTGGTGAGAGCAGGTTCTGATAAAAACACAAGTAAGAGGCTTTTTGGACTGTAAACTTTAAAGGAGATGTTTAGGAAAATAAGTCCATTAACTATGTATTAATATTCTATTATTAATAGGAACAGTGGCAGCTGCAGCAGGTCTCCACCCTGGCCAGTGCATAATCAAAGTGAATGGAATTAATGTCAGCAAAGAGACTCATGCAAGTGTTATTGCTCATGTCACAGCGTGCAGGAAGTACAGGCGGCCCATGCAGGTATGTCTCACTTGGTAACACTGCACGTTTTCTTCTAAGTTTCTTTTTTTGGTCAAAGTAAACAGTGTTGTTTTTTATCTCTGTCTACATATCTGTTGTGTTTGAGTGGGGTGAGGAGGGAGAAGTGGTGAATAAAACTAAAGGGAAACCAGTTGAAATATAAAAGCTGAAGATTGCTCAATTTATTGCTGATGTTCAAGGTCTGTTTAGTTTCTGCACTGAAATAAATCTAATCTTATAGATAGTCTTTATGTGGTATTTTAAAAGGATTATTTCAAGTATTTCTGCAGTCCTATGCAGAAAACCTTATGAGATATATTCTCATCTTGATGGAGAGGGAATCACACAGCTTGCTGCCTGCTCAGCAGGAGGAGAATGAAATGCAAAATGCTGATCTTCTTCCAGAATTTGTAACACTTCAGCACACAGAGAGAAGAGTGCACATACTCCATCTATAAAGCTCTGACTTCCCATTACATTCCAATCTTGGGAATAAACATACATTCAAGGACTCAAAATGTTCCTTTTTTTTTTTTTTT
>VXBX01005998.1:233549-244979 GCA_013400415.1 Scytalopus superciliaris | reverse complement strand
TAAAATTTTTTTTTTTTTTTTTTTTTTTTTTTTTTTTCAATATAAACATGCAAATTTTGTCATGTTTTTCATGTTAGGTTAAGAGAAGATCTCAGGCTTACAAGACACAAATTTAAGGAAGAAAAAACAAAATCAGCTGGATTCTAGAATTTAATTTTCCAAATCCCTGCAAATTTTTCATAAACTGTGAACTAATATCGTTAATTAACAAACTCTTCTGGTACATGTTTACTGAGGGGAAAAATCCGATTAAAATCAAGAGTGAAGTCCTCTTCCCACACCTACTGCATAGATATAAGAATTATATAGTTAGAATTGTGCCATACAAATACAGTCTTTATGAAAACGTTGTCTGCATGTTTGTGTTTAAATGCTAATACAGAGCTGAAGTTGTTACACTGCATACCAAGATCAAGCTCAGCTATTGTTTAAAGGAAGATTCACTCCAGTAGAGTGTGTTTTGTGCACTAGTAGTAAAACTAGCTAGAATAAAAGATAAATTAAATTCTGAATAGCAGTTGTGTTCTCTCTGTGTATAACTATAGACTTCCTATGTATATTAGTGACATCCAATGAGGATTGATTAATGTTGGCTGGCGTGAATGCCTTGACATGAAGAATTACTTTGGTTTTTTAAATCCGCTTGTATAATAATTTGGAGTTTTTCCTATACAGAGTATTAATTTCAGTCTTAAAAAGTAGCTGATCACAATTCAGCAGATCACAGATACCTGAAATTCCCCAGACTGACAAGAAAAATTTAATTTAGGATGTAGTGCTATGAAAAACTATGGGAGAACTGTCTACACTGAAATAAGTCGTAGTATTCCCCCTGGTGCCAAGACAGTTAAAATTTCATTTCCTATTCAGAAATTCGATTTTATTTTTTTATTTATTATTTGGATGATAATTATGGATTTCTTCTACTTTTTAAGTACAGTGCATTAGCCTGTCATTTAATTAACACAAAGATTGCAGTCTCTCTTGTGATTGCCAATTGCATAATTGAAAACAGGATCTTTTTCTGGTTCTTGTATCTTCTGTTGCTCAGGGTAAGGAGTCTTCCTGCCTGCCTGAAGCATGAAGTTTCATTTGAGGTTCTTGCAGTGTGAATAACTGTAATTTCTGTTGGACAATGTTTATCTTCTTTCTGTCATGTCTGGATAAAGAAAACTGAGAGCAGATTTTACTTTTTGGAATTACAATTACTTTGCAGTGATACTAATCATGATGTGTCAGATTTATGCTTAGTTTCTTCTTCTGTAATGCTTTTGAAGAACATTGCTCCAAATCATAATCCACTAGGCCTGGTTAACTTTTGAAAGAAGGGCTTCCAGTTTAAGTAGTTTAGTATTTCCTATTAGAGATTGGCATGGCAGACTTGATGCTGCCAAGCAAACCTGTAAGAATCCATAAATATATAAATATTTGTTTATTGTTATTTATAAATAAAATCCACAAACCTAGCAAGATTTCAGGGGTACCTGCAAAGAAGTGTGGGATTCAGGAGTATTCCTGTTGATCAGCTTCTGCACAGGGTCTTTTTTAACAATCAACAGAGAGCTCTGAAATTTAAGCTTTCTTATTAAAATATTTCAGTGCCATTGAGTGAAAAGCAAGCCATAGATGAATGTAGGAAACCTAGAGAGAAGCAGTACCTTAATCATACAAATACTTAATTGTCTAATATTAACTGGATAAAGATAGCAGCTGAATGTTGTATATTAGAAAAGGGTAATGGCGCGTTTGATACTTTTCATGAAGTTTGTAATGTTCAGCCTAAACTTCTGCTATCTTTGCTTAACTTTGAATTCTACAAACATTTTTTGAAGTCTCTGAATTCAAATTTGTCATAATCATATCATTTATTCTACTGGAGCTGTTGGAGAGGGAGTGATTAACTGACTGTCAAGCTGTTTTTTTTGAAATCTAAGGGTCAAAGAAGAGTAGTCTGGAGATGCCATATGTGATAGGCCCTTCCACAAAGGTGTGATGGATACGGGGCTGAATAACAGTCTGGGGAGAACAAGATGTAAGGCATACACTTAGGCTTCTTCATAGGTTGTATGACCCACATAAGCCACCATTCCTGTGCTCATGTGTCACTCAGTTACATAAGATGGTGGATTTTTTGAGCCTGTGATTCTGTTCTTCTTGGTGAGTTTTCTACTCTGGGGGAAAAAAATTAATAACATGTAGGAAAATATGTGCAGTAATGGTGAATACAAGTAATGGACGCTGTAGGATATGTTTTTTGTGCCAGTGAGACATGGGTGATAGATTAACTGGATGTACTCCATCATTGGTTGATAATCCATAATATTTTCCAGCAGATTTGTGGATGCGCAGCAGATTTAGCAAGGCAAAAAATTGGCTCTCTTAATTTTTTTCATAATTTTTTTATCTCAAATATTTTTCTTTCTGCAGTTTGATTTGAAATGTCTTAAATTATTTTTGGCAGAGACACGAAAGACGGATGTCATGCTGTCACAGATTTCATAGTGTATTACGACAGTGTAGTCTGAAAGAAAAAATAACTTGCCAGAATTCTGTGGATGGTTTTATAGAATGCCAAAATTCTCTGTAATTTTCAATTATTGTTTTTTTAAACATAGACCTCAGAAGGCAATAGAGCTGATAGTAATCAGGGAATTAGAGCAACTATTTCATGCTTCAGAACAGTTGCTATCAATTGCACTTGCTAAGCTTTTGCTAGCTGTCTTTTTTTCTTGGTTTTTTTTTTTTTTTCCTTTTAGCAAGATTCTATACAGTGGGTTTACAACAGCATTGAAAGTGCACAGGAAGATCTTCAAAAAGCAAACACCAAACCCTCTGGAGATGATGGAGGTGATGCCTTTGACTGCAAAGTGGAAGGTATGTGATGCTTGTTTGATTTTGTTGTTGCTCAGAATGTTGGTGTAGTAGCGAGGAAAATACAGGCAGTGGGCTTTGTTTTCAGAGAAGGAATTTTGAGCAGACGGTAAGATGTGTTTTACATAAGGATTTGCTTTCTTGTGTATTCTAAACACGTACATTTAACATGCTGTTCTCTGAAAATTATTATCTTTCCCATTAGAGAAAAAGCTTCTGTGAACACTTTGGGGAAAATTTGTCCCATTTTCATTTTTAAAATACATAATCCTAGGAATTACCTGATTTATTTTCATCACTAGTAATGATTTATAGCAAATTAGATACATTAGTCATTGCTGCATTCAAAATAACAAAACAACTATCCTTCAGATTGTTTTCAGGTAATTAACATTTAGATAAAACTGCACTCTTATGCATCTTGGTAATTAAAGAGACATGAACTGTATCTTCTTTTCATAAATGCAGATGTTGTGGTTTCATTTCTGAATGTTGACACTTTTCATGGTAATTTTCTTCTAGTTTACTTAGAAACTCCCAATTTTCCCTTTTTTTTGAGCCTTTTTAATATCTGGATAATAAACTGATTTAGTGCCTTCAGTAACTGTTTGTAAATAGAGACTATGGCCTGTTTTGACTCTATAAAGCTGCTGATATGATTTTTAAATCTTTCAGCTGTTAGCCAGATTTTTGATGAATGTTTTTAAATAGAGTGAGCAGAATGTACCTGTTTCAAGGATGGTTGCTGGTGGCCTTTTTAGTTTATTTAATGACCAGCACTTGTCAACTGATTTGTGTTACTTTGTTATTCTAGAGGTAATTGACAAATTTAACACTATGGCAATAATTGATGGGAAGAAAGATCATGTGAGTCTGACTGTTGACAATGTTCATCTGGAGTACGGGGTAGTTTATGAGTATGATAGCACAGCTGGAATAAAGTGCCATGTCTTGGAAAAAATGATTGAACCAAAGGGATTTTTCAGCTTGACTGCAAAGGTATGAAGCGATTTCTTGTATGTGTTATTTCTTGTTATGCTGAATACCAGTGGAGCAACGTGTCTTTTTTTTATTCCTAAGATTATGTGTATTTCGTTTAATACCTGATAATTGGTCACCTGAATGTCTCTGACATTTTGAAGGGAGTTACTTCTTGCATCAACATCTTGAGATTTGCTAAAGCTAGTCTAGTCAATGCTTCAGTTACAATTTCATATAAAATGTTTATGATGTTATTTCTTCATTGCTTAAGAAATATGCTTCCCTTGTTGTATATGAAGTGGTTAAGTAAAGAGGTACTTCCAGCACACTTATTCTGGCCTTAAATATTGCATTGTCATCTTCTTTAGTCTTTAGGCTGGCTATTTAAATACTTCAAAGTTATTAAAAACAATAAGGAGATGTACTGTGAAAATTTTAGTGTAATATTAAGTTTGTGTCAACTGTTAGTGATCTAAATGACTACAAAAGGTTCATTGGTAGAAAAATCAGGTCTCAACTCAAAAGAGTAACAAGAATTTTAATGGTACTTCTCACATATAACTGTCTGCAAACGGTTTTAAATGCTCTAAACATAAACTCTGTGTGTTCAGTGTGGTCTTAGGCTTCTCTCCATACGCATCTTTTTGCTGTGTATTTATTGTTGCTTTTCATTTTTAAACAGCTGTGTTCTGCACCATATTGAATAGGGGAGTGAAGTAATTCTGAACTGCTTTCCTATACTGTGCAAATCTGTGTTAATTATTAAGATGAGAAACTATCCAAATTTGTGCTGCAGAAGTTACTGCCTTTGAATGCAATTCTTTGAAAGTACAGCTGCAAAATACTCCACTGAAAGTATTTAAATTTGTATTATTAATTAAACCTGACATAAAGGGAGCTTAAAAGTGTGACCAAAGTGACTGAAGTATTTTAATACAGTAATTAAACATGATAACAGAAGAGTTAAAGGCTTTCCTTAGTTCACCTGTTGGGGCCTTGAGAAAAAGTTCTCTCAGGATCTAGTAATTTATCTCTGACTTCTTGAAAACTTCAGATTTTGCACTCCAAAATTTCTGTATGCTGTAATTTTTTCCCCTAAACTCTTTTGTGAAGAATATAAATTGTATCTTATGTCTAAGATGGTGAATAGTATAGTAATGAGCTGTAACAGAATTGAGTATCAGACAGGGCAAATGGTGTGGCCCTTGGGGATGGTCCTGTGCGGGGTCGGGAGCTGAACTCAGCGATTGTTGTGGGTCCCTTCCAATGCAGCATATTCCGTGATTCTCTGATAATCCCATGATGGATTAGTACTGTATGTGTTGTTTGGTTGGTGTTCTTTAAGTATCTCTAAAATATTGTGGGCCTTTTCTTACTTAGGTGCATTACCTTAATCTGGGTTTTTTTGTCCTATTGTTAGAAAGTTATTTTGGGTGTATTTTTCAAACATATCTCCAGAATTGGACCCAACCAGCAATAGGCACCTCCCAACTTCTGTAGCATGGTGCATTTCAATGCCTGAAATACAACTCTAACTGGAAAAAAAAAAAGAAAAAAAGAAAAAAAGAGAAAGGACTATAAACTACCCTCGTGTCTTCAACATGCCTTTTGTTTAGTTTTCTCTCACCATCATTTGCTGGTGTTATTTCCATCATATCAAGACTTCAGTCTTTGCTGGGCACTACAGTTTATTCTGTGCCTTATTCCTGGTTTTGTATGCAGAGTATACAAGAGGATAACACTGAGTTTCTTTGTACACTTTTTCAGTGTGTTAGCATTGCTTATACTGCCAGACCAAGGCTTTGCTACAAGTAATGAATTAATTCATCAGCTTTACATAATATGTGCTGATCAAGTAAATACAGCAGATAATGTATTTCAGATGAGCTGTGGTAGTTAGAGTAGTAGGAAATTAGTAGAAAATTCATTATCAATGTCATGAGAAGCCAAATAGAAGTACTCATGAGTATAACTTTTCAGGGAACAGATTTAAAGAAACCTCTTTGCTTCCCAAGTTTCATTCATTGTTGTTCTGCACCATTGGCTGTAATATTAAAAGGCAACTGATTATCAGGCTTTTCAGCTTTAATTATAAGGGGTCATTACTAAGGGGGAATTTTAGTCAATTTCTTAACATACTGCTTTTGTTCTTATTATCTTAGATTCTTGAAGCACTGGCAAAAAGTGATGAACATTTTGTGCAGAATTGCAACAGCCTCAATTCCTTAAATGAAGTGATCCCCACTGAGCTTCACAGTAAATTCAGTGTCATTTGCAGTGAGAAAATTGAGCATATCTACAGAAGAATCTCTAGTTACAAAAAGGTATGACTGGCATGTCCTAAGCTTAGTTATATATTGGTCTTTTAAGGGGAAAACAGGGGAATGTGGTACAGTTTGAATTACTCTTCAGAATGTCTATTGCAATTGCAAAAATGTGACTGAAGGTTTAGCTATTTTGAGGCATGAATGTCTTAATTGAGTAATTGCATCAATTGTTTTCAAACCATGGTCATTACTGTTGTTTTCTACACACTGTGTAGTTTGTATCTTTTCTTGTTTGCTGTGTTCAGCTGTAGATACGATCAATTGCATATTTCCACAAAAGGCCCATCATTCTTGTAAATGTCTTAAACCAATACTCTAGTGAATATGCAGATGTTAACCAAAAATGAAGCAATAACAGTAGAATTCTTTTTCTTCCTTCCAGTGCATCTTAGTTTTAAATACCAAATTGTTACCCCTTTTTTAATCTTTTATGCCCTTCAAATTGGTTTGACTTTTTCTAGCATGATCATTAATAGTAACATCTCTGTAAATTATTAGATTGACTTGGGTTAATAAAGCATTATAGCATGGAAAAATGGAGAAGGTGCTGACTCTTATATGCTTGCGATCTAAATTAATGATACGTGAATGAATAAATAACCCAGACTACGAACTCTGGTTTCTGTCAGTGTATTTCTCTGTAGTTGTTTAACTAAGCAGGGCAGAAAGGAATAGGCCGTTTGCCATTTTGTTAACGCAAACTTATTTTCTCATCTGGGCTCCTAGTTCTTCTCTCATATAACCTAATTTTGGCAGTGTGGAATTATTTTGAAGTAGGCTCAAAAAGGTTCCAAAGAACTGGCTGTGACCTGTCTTACTTCAGTTGAGCATCTGAGTTGTGACGTTTATGAACTGGCATTTACACGTTGAATGTAGAAGCTTCACACATTTCTAAATATTGCATGGAAAAGAGTGGATAATGTTTTCTTATTTTTCAAAGGAAAAGTAGAGAGAACTGTTAAGAATATCTGTAGCTTCAGCAGGATGAAAAAAGGTGAAAAAGCAGCTTGTCACAGATTTCTTAGGGTTTCTCTGACAAGGAAAGAATAAGCTGAGTTGAATTAACAGAGACATTGAAAGGATTCTGACACTGCATTAGCAAACATCTGATCTCTCTGTTGTTGGCTGAATTACAAACCTCTGCATTTCCAAATTAGATAACAATCAAAATATCCTTTTTAAAAACAAAATTCATCAGTTTTGACATTAATAACTAGAGCTCAAGTAACAGGTAGGCAGTATGTACATTTTCTGTAGCTAAAAATATTTGACTATGAAATACAGTTTCTATACAGGAGGCCAAGACAGTAAATGAAATTATGCTGTATTTGCTGGCTGTGAAACAAACAGCCTTGGGGAAGTTTACATAGTTCTTATACTGTCTAGAAGCAGATACTGCTGATACAAACTGGACTTTCAAGCTCAGCTACTCAAAAATCAGTAGTTTCACAGTTACAGCTTTTAATGACAATTAGTAACATAGTGAATTTCAGGAGTAGGTTCATCGTTTTTTTGGCAAGGTAAAGGTAACCATAGTTACAGGAGGCTTTTGGAGGGCCTGAGCCCAGCTTGGCTCCTGGTTTCACTGTGAAAGTTTGAATTACATAAATAGAAGCCTTGTAGATTTCTGCAGTCCCTACTATTATTATTATCAGAACATTTTGCTCCTAATAGACCTTGAGTCCAGTGCCATGAATCCCAGATGTTTCTCAACACATATATGAAAAGAATTTTGGTCCTGACTTATGACCTGATTAAATCATAACCAGGCATTTGGTCTCTCTGGAGCAGGATGTGTGGGAGATTGAGATGTGAAATATGTACTGCTTGCAGAAACATTTTCATCGTTGAATGTCCTTAGTGCCCTTCTTAGCAATTTGTACATTCTTCAGCCTTTGAACAATTCCATAATTGGATTTCTTGCAGCCTTCCAGATCTTGTTGTGATCTAAAGATTTAAATGTAATTAACCCATCAAATGTTCATCAGGCTGAAGTAATATGGCACCAAAATAAACAGAAATTGAAGTCCCAGCACAAAACCGTGTTACTTTGCAGAAGGGATGTGTCTTTGTTCAATTGAAGTGTTTTGACTGATTGAATTTGTACTGACATTTATTAACGAAGGAACTTTGCAAGCCACCTTTGAAAATAGTCTTATGCATGAGCTATGGTCTGTAGCTGAGTTAGGTCTGTGTAATATTTTGACTGGAGAGATACTGTGATTAACATACTAGGGACTTGGAACTGATTACATCTTGCCAGAAAAAATTCTGTCCTAGCAACAAACTTCTCTGAAAAAGACACATATTGAGAAAAATCCTACTTGTGACTGACAAGTCTCTTATCCAATGGAAGAACTTGATCGCATGACTTTTATGATTCTGAAGTAGGTGTATTTTCTGAGTGTCCAAATTTAGTACAGTTCAATCTTCACCATTTTGGGTTGACATATTTTCATTTTAAACCCCAAAAAACTCTAAACCTATTCAAGACTCTGCACAAAAATTCACATTTTAGAGTGATGGAGTTGTGGCTAAGCACTGTATTATAATTAGATCATAAAACAGAGGTGCAAAACAACATACCTCATGGCTGAGCTGATATATTGTGGGAGGAGAAGAGGTGGTGGACTAAGGAAGTCTGTAAAATGCGGTGTTTGCAGTTTTTATGTGCTAGTGTTTATCAGCTTCCTAGAATCACTCAAAATAAAAGAATGGTTGAGGTTTGAAGGAACTGCTGGAGGTCTTGTCCAACCAGCCCTGCTTAAGCAGGGCCATCCAGAGGTGATTGCTCAGGATCATCTTCAAGTAGGGAGATCCAAAAACCTCCATGGGCAACCTGTGCCAGTGCTTGATTACTCTCACAGTGAAAAGTGTTTCCTGATGTTCAGAGGGAACCTCTGATGTTTCAGTCTGTGACCATTGCCTCTGGTCCCGGCAGTGGGCACCACTGAAAACAGCCTGGCCCTGTCCTGTCTGCACCCTCCCTTCAGGTATTTGTATGCAGTGATGGGTTCCCCCTGAGCTTTCTCTTCTCCAGGTTGAAAGGTGCCAGGTCTCTCAGCCTTTTCTTGTAGGAGAGATACTCTAGTCCCTTAATCATCTTAGTGGCCCTTCACTGGGCTCTCTGCAATATGCCCATGTCTATTTCTGGGAAGCCCAGGTTTGGATCCAGTACACCAGGTGTGGCTTCACCAATCCTGAGGAGAGGAAACAGGATCACCTCCCTCAAGCTGTGGGCAATGTTTCTCCTAGTGCAACCCAGGATATCATTAGAGAAGACTTCATGCTTCCTGAATATGAAATTCAGAACTTAGAGTTTCCAGTTCTGGCTTTATTATAGCTTCAGACAAAAATTTCATAAATTTTTGCAAGCCATTGTCATCTATGTCAGCAGGTGTTTATAAATGTCACATGCAGATCACACTGGATCATACAGCAGTTCCAGACTTTCTCTCCAAAGATGCTAGATTTTCCGTGTTCCATGGGAAATAAATTATATCTGTTTGTTGCAAAGCTATTTACATTTTAAAATATCATTTACTTCAGAAAACAACCCCTTAAAAATATAAAATGAAAAATATTTTTCTTTCCTTTGTAGAGAAAGCCATAAATTATGAAGTCAAGGATGGCTGAAATATTTTAAGCTTTTCTTATTCAGTCAGGTACACAAGTATTGCCAACCAAGTGCTGACACATGAAGAATTACTAATCAAAATTTGGTTTTCTTTCTCGCTTCTAGTTTTCAAGAGTATTAAAAAACAGAGCATGGCCTACTTTCAAACAAGCTAAGTCAAAGATTTCGCCACTTCACAGCAGTGATTTCTGTCCAACCAATTGCCATATCAATGTGATGGAGGTGTCTTACCCTAAGACCTCAACTTCCCTTGGTAGTGCCTTTGGTGTGCAGTTAGACAGCAGAAAACATTCTTCCCATGAAAAGGAAAATAAAAACACTGACCAAGGTAAGTCAGTTGAGCTTGAAAGAACTACTAGCAGTGCTTCTGATTTAGAATCTTATAAGGTAATTGGTCTGGGTTTATGGTCCAAATATAAAAATGAAGGATGAGCTTCTGTGAAATCACCCTACTTTCAAAACCTAAGTTTGTTTTAAAGCATAATAAAGGCTAGTCATAATTTCACAATGATTTTTTTCCTAAATAATTTGATATGCAGATAAAATGCAAAATTCAATAATTCATGAATTTTTAAGCAGGAAAATATTGCAATGTCTTTTGGAAAAAAGATGATGATGTAATCTTTCTGGATTATTCCCAGGTAAACTGAATCCCATGATTTATGTCCAACATACCATTACTACTATGGCTGCCCCTTCAGGACAGTCTCTTGGCCAGCAAGAAGGCCATGGTCTGAGATATCTCCTAAAAGAAGAAGATTTAGAAACGCAAGATGTCTATCAAAAATTGCTATTCAAATTACAAGCTGCACTGAAAGAGGTGGAATCATGTGTCTGTCAAATAGATGAGTAAGTAAATGTTAACATCTGGACTTGCCTTTAATTTTTCCATTGAAGATAATGATAAATCTGGGTATTGTTTTTGTATAGTGTAGGAATCAATGTTGACTTCTGATAGAATTGAAATAAGGTAAAGAACTTAAGTGTAGGTAGTATTATATTTATGTTTTTCCCAGCATCTATAATTCTTTTTTTCACAGTTTAGTTTGTAGTTTTTCTCTGCAATGTGGAAAAGTTAAATATTTTGCTGTGAGAAAAATGAGGGACACGTGTAATCTAAAATTTCACTAAGAATGGAAACAAAGGTCAGAGGTATAAAAATAGCTTTTATTGAACTCTTCAGGTATTGCTGCATAGTCCCACTGATGACTTTTAGGTAAGGCATTATTCACCTATAGAAAGAATATTAAATTTTTAGATACTTTTGAAAAAGAAACTGACCTTAATGAAGAACTATGGATCTAGGGAGGATCACCTTGGTAGAGTAGGACTTTTGGCATCATTAGTTTGTTCTAAATTGGGACAAGGATTTATAACTTTCTTTTTCATTTGTGAAGTAGGTGGGTTGACTGCTGGGTTATCTGCTGTCTTGGGATAAGGATGAAGAAAATCAAAAGATCCCACATGTAATGTGAATGTCAGAAATTATTCCTTTTGAATATATAAATAGCATAATTTTTTGAGTTTAAAAGACACTCTCTCATGGTCTCCACTTTAGAAAAGTAGTGTATCATTGTTTCTCCTGTTATCTTGAAGACTCTAGGGTGCTTTTTC
>VXBX01005998.1:115507-233536 GCA_013400415.1 Scytalopus superciliaris | reverse complement strand
TTTTTTTTTTTTTTACTGTTTTAATAGTCATGTAATAGTTACATAGTAATAAGTAATTGTAGTGTCTTACATACTGCACTGGGAATGAAAGAAAGAGTTGCCTCAATATTTTTAAGAAAATGTTTTCCCTGCGTTTACACAGATCTGATAGTTCTCATGCTGAAGATGAAGTCAGTTACTTAAATACACAATAATTTCAGTGCTGGGGTGCACTTAAAAATGACTGTCTGTAACGCCTGTATTGTTACTCTTCCCCAAGGAAGACAGAAAATTGTATATGGAATTTAGTCAGTATTTCAGGAAGTTCCAATTGCCAGTCTGCCACACCTTTCCTTTCTACTCCCTTGAGCCTGTGATGCAAAAGCACAGGAAATTCTGAGCCTTTGTTTCATATCTATGTATATATAAATACACACATGTATATTTATATATTGTGTGTACAGAAGTATATATACATGCATGTATTCATTTGGAGAGTCGTACTGTTATGACTGTAAACACAAGGGTTCGCTTTTTCCCTTTCCAGGATTTCCTGTACGCTGACCAGTAGTAGGTCTTGTATAAGGTGTGCAGATTTAGTTAGCAAATTTTACTTTTGCTTATTTGTACGACTGAGACTTTATTGCTCATGGACTTTGAGTGGACTGCCAGTGTGTAATTACTGTGGAGAAAAGCAGTTCTATACAGGGATCAGAATAACCAAGGGAGCTGCTTGAAAGTGCTGAAGAGGGAAGCCGGGTCTGTTTGGGTGAGGGCAGTTCAGAAGTACATGGTATATTATATTACAGCATAGTTAGAGCTACTAATTATGTCTTGAGAGAAAATTTAGGATTTATAAGAAACAAAAGATAGAGTAATAGGATAATCCAACAACTGTGCCTTAATTAGAAATATTTGCACTTCAACAGCTAGGAGGAAATTCTTGAACATACCAATCCTTGAATTCTTTGTAAAGACAGTAGAACTGTTTTCTGTTATGACATAGCAATGATAAAAATGATGTCTTTATTTACCAAATTGCTTATTATTACAAAGAGGACTGCAATAAGCAAGTCTCATTATTATAATTTTCTCAGGACAGGAAATAGAACCATGATATCACAATTCTTAATTTAGATGATATTGTATGATAGAAAAACTGGACCACTAAATGACTCTGTTATAAATTAAGGAAAAACAAAACAATCAAACAAAAATATATTTAAGTGTGATTATTGGGCAGGGGTTGCATGCAGGTTTTGGGTTGAGTGTTTTAAATTTCCTGAATGGGTTTCTAAGAGCACTTCAGTGAGCTCAGGAACTACCAGCTCCTGAACTCTGTTATCCAAAGTTCCCATTTTCATTCATGGTAGTTCAGCAAAAAGTTTTTTCCTTAGAAAAAGTGCCTGCCTGCTGAGAGAAAGGGAAATGCTCCCTTAGGAAAAGCTCCAGCTACCTTAATCAGTCTTTTACTGAGCTCTTGGCAGCAGTGACTAAACAGTCACATAAAAGAAGAGGATATAATAGTCTGTCTGTGTCTTGACAAATAATTACTCAGGGGACGATATTTTCAGGAGCCGAAATTGCAGTTTGTTATGCTTGTTTCTTATTCTTGATTATTTTCTTGCAACAACAAAATCCACAAGAAGTTACCAGAATGAATCTGCCCAAAGCCTGTTTTTACTTTTCGAAGTGGATGATAATGGAAACACAAGAGCAACTAAAAGTATAGATTAATCCTTGTCCTTATCTCATCTGATCTTCCAGCAGGCAGAACTACATGGTGTTCTTGAAATGAAAATTTTGGTTTAAGAGCAACGTTAGAATCTGCCGTGAATTTTTCTAATCCCTTATTGAACCGCTTTTGTATTTTTTGTATTCAGAAAATAAGTTTTATAGATATGAAGAACTGATTTCCTAAGGTTTACTCTTGCATAGCACATTTATTTTAGAACAAGTTCAAGAGTACACATGCTCTAGCACATAGATGGACACTGAACACTGATGTAAAATATGGGCCCCATCGATCTTCCCTTCCTCATGGATCCCTGCAAACCAGTGGCTTAAGTGATTGGGAAGAATTGAGTTGTAATTTCACATTGATCTCAAGTGTGAAGCCATCTTGTAGCCCAAAAGATGTCAGTCTAATGGATGTGTGGGTTTCAAATTCAATGAAATTCAATATTTAGTATGATTTTTCTCTGTTTTAGTTACAGTCCAGGTCAGGATCTTTACCTATATATGGGATAAGTATCTAGCTGGCTATTCCCAGAAGTAAGAATTATGTGTAACTAAAAGATCTAACATAAGTTTGGATTGTTTGTGTGTTTGGTAGAAAGTTTGCCAGCTGACCACTCTGACAGATCCGTAAATAAAACTCTGCTACCATGTCTAAGTGAAAAAGCTGACTTCATTGTCTTCTTATTTCAGATAGTTAGAAGGTAGTTTTTGCAAGAAAATTCAAATATTAGTTTGAAAATGTCATTCTAATGGAGTGTTTGAGCAATAGACACTAAAGGACAATTGCCCATTATAGCTGTTCTGAACTTGAAAGCAAATTAGAACACCACAGTATGAGCTAATCCCAAGAATATGAATTTTTTTCCTTCCAGCATTTCGGTATGTTCTAAAAGTAGCAGTCTGCACTGTTCTCTCTCCTTGACTGGATGCCACTTTTGTGCTCGTCACAGACACTTGTATATTAATCATCAGTTTTACTAGTGGTAATGGCTTAGACACTTTGAATGTCAGGATGCACACAGAGATGTTCATGGAGTTCCTTACAATGCCCAAGTAAAATACCTTGTGATGCAAAGTTTCTTTGGTGTGTTTTCTTGATTTGTGCTGAGAAGTACATGAGTCATGTTTAAAAATAGTTATGTTAATATAAAATTTGACTCTAAGTGTTCAAAAATGTGCTGTATTTCTTCCCTAGGTGGAATCATTACCTTCAAACACGATTGTGTATTTAGTAAAGCTAATGGCTTTCACTGTTAGACTTGTTAACAACAGAATCTGTCACTTCTTTCCCTTGATCCAAATAGATATGGGCTGAATTAAGATGTTCCCTTCACATATTATAGAGTAATAGTTGGAGACTGGTGATGAGAAATTTTGTCCTGTTGCTAGCTCACTTTTGAAAAACATGAATGTATCTTTTTTTCATTTGTTTCACAGCCTTCTTTCTTCAATAACATATTCTCCCAAATCAGAACGTAAAACGCCTGAGCCTTTAATACCAGCAGACAGTGATAATGAAAAGGGTGAAAAAAATGGGAAAAAAGTCTGTTTCAGTGTGACAGGTGATGAACAAGAAGATTCTGGTCATGATACCATCAGTAACAGGGATTCTTACAGGTAACTTTACTAATAGTGTTTTTATTTGTCAACTGAATCAAACCTGAAGGCTTGTAGACTATCAAGTGTATATGAAGACTGCCAGAATATAGTGATTCTGGCTTTTTTAATGGAGGAATAACTGGCCTCAAGATGTGTAAAATAAACTCTTATGAGTATAGATTAATTATTATATCTTGGTATCCCAAACATTTTTAGGATATCTCAACAAGAGATGTACAGCTTCACTATAGATTACTCATCTTATAAGAAAAAGCTATAACTTCTGTTATTATGTCTCCAACAACAACCCAAATATCTGCCATGGAAAGCAAGATCACAGAGCCACCACTCTTTCTGATTTAAAGAAAAAAATAGCTTTTTCAGCATACATTCCTCACCTTCTTGCACTAAATATTGTAGCATCAACTCACCTCTAGAATCCGTAATGTGTTGCTTTTAGTGTGAGTGAAAATACAAAGAATTTTGAAAAGGAAGGAATAATTATGGCAAGTATAGTTCTTATGTAGCTTATATTCTGTTGCATAGAGAGAATTGGTAAGCTACATAATCTAAAATCTAAATTAAAACTAGCTGCAAGTAAAAAAAGGGTTCATTATTTGTTCATTATCATAGTTCATTATTTTTCTCAGAAAGTAGAATCTCAGTAGGGTCATCATTTTTCTACTGAACCATGTGGTGCTGAGATCTTTCATAATCTGATATTTGATTACTGCAGTCTGGTAGATAGGAACTCTTTTTCAGAGTAAAAACAGAAGTATAATTTTGAACAGAAATAAATGTAGAGACAATTTGCACAAATCCATCTTGCTCCTACCGTGGCGAACACACACACAAAAAAATGCTGTGTCAGCAGAAGCCCATTTAGGGGGTTCTAAATGTCCTGATGTGTCAAACTGACTGAGCAGCAGCTGCTCCAGTGGTGTCCGCTTGCTCCTGTTGGGAGGTTTCCCTGTTGGCACAAGATTTGGATAAGGGGAAGGAAAATGTGACCCAGGACATGACTGTCTCTTTGTTTAAAATATTTTCTTTATTCTGAGTCCAGTAATTTATAGTCCATTCTGACTGTCTAGGAATAATAAAATCTATGGTTCCATATGCAGAATAACCATAAAATTTGTGCATTTAGGACAAGCTTTGGAGAAAGATTAGAGTGTTTTGTTTCTTTGCTTAAATAATTATATTAGTCAATACTTAGAGTCTCCAGATCCCATAATGCCACAATGGTTATTATTAGAACTATTAGGCTAATTTCAGCCAATTAGAATGCTCTCATTTTGTGTAGGGTCTCCTTCTAAATCTTATAATACAACATAATAAACATGCAGAATGATACAGCAAATGCATCTAATCTGTTTCTAATTTTCCTGTGTTTTATTTTCTCATGCTTTGTACAATCCAGTTTTAATTAACCTTCGTCTTCCCTTTGGAGACTTTACTAAGTGAATAGAGTTAGTTGGAAAACATTCTTAATATCCAGCCAGAAATTTTTAATACTCCTTGGGACTGTTCTCCCTCTATTAGGAACATGTTGTTACTGATGTCTTTTCATCTACTTAATGGTTATGATAGTGATTATATCATATTGCTTCATTTAAAAGTTTATCCTATTTCCTTACCTCATTGCCTTCAGGTCCAAAACATATACCTTAGCCCCAGGAAATGTAAGTCAGTATGTCTAAATTAGTAAAAGGTTACCTCTCTATCTACAAAATTAAGGAAAACAACTAGGGAGCACATGGGTACATGTATAACACTACAGCAACATACGAAGTATGGGTATGTGTATCTTGGTGAATGGGTACACCCAATTCATAAAACAAAAGCCAGATCATTACATTTAAACATCCCTTAGGTACACTTCTGCATTATCTTGCATTCACTTGGGTTTTTAAGACTCCCTCTGCTGGATAATTACCTACGCATTTTCCTGCATTGAAACTAAATGATCTTCATGGGGCTAAATAACTCTGAAGACTTTGAATTCAAATTTACCTTCATAGGATTTTTAGTTAAAAAGTCTGTTTTACTCTGGTTTTACTGAAGGAATAGGTACATTCTGTATGTATTTTCTATACAGAAGAATTTATTTTGAGAGAAAAGAGAAGGAAAAAAATACAAATTTTAATCCCCAAATCTCTTTACTAGACCAATGTGGTTGACATTTTGTGTGCATAGAAGTTTTACTGAAGCCACAGATGTAAATGTCTATACATCTCTAAAAAAATGGACAGCTGGAAGAAATGGGATCATAAACTATGTTTTGGCTGGCAAGGAAAATAGTTTGTAATTTGAGTTTTGGGTCTACTCAAATGGATCAAATCTCTTGTAAGCCCATTGTGGGACTCTATTTTGCAAGTCATAAAGTCTTGACATTTGTATTAGCTATGGACCATGAGTAAATGTAGAGTCATTAAAACTTTTGAGGCCACAGTTTCAAAAACTGCTATTTGTGTAAGACAAGTTGGTTTTTTTGCACTGACAATTTGTATTACCATTCTGAAAGTAATTGTTCACATGCAAGGTGAAGGGAGACAATTGAAGGATTTATTTTGGGAATCTTGTCTCAGTCCTGGTAGGATTGCAAATTAAATGATAGCTCAAGCACAGGGATTTTTATTGTGTATGAAGAATGACATAGACCATCTCATCATTAAATTTAAGAGGGGAAAAGGGAAAGAATTTCCTTTATTTTGTTACAGAGCCTGTGTTAAAGGACATAACTTTATTCCTTTTTTTGTTTTGTGTTTTATTTTCAAGTGATTGCAACAGCAATAGGAACTCCATTGCCTCTTTCACCAGCATTTGTAGCAGTCAGTGCAGTTCTTATTTTCACAGTGATGAAATGGATTCAGGTATGTTTAGAAAAGTTGGCTATGAATGTATCATCTGTTGCTTTTACTCAATTCTATTCTTTTAATTTGCCTGGAATTTTATTGTTTTGGTTTTTTGTGTTTTAAAAATTGCATCCGCCTTGGTAATAGAAGTGCATAATTTTGCTTCTGCCAAGCTAGTGCTGCTCTTAGGAGTCCTGTGAAAGAGAGGCAACATTCCAGTGTCTCTGTGAATAGACTCTATTAGAGCTCTTGGAGGCACTGCTTTTAATGTCTTTCATGTCTTGACCTTGACAGCGCATTACATTGCACAGAGTAGGAGCATTTTAGGTGAGTGTGGAATGCTCCTCCAGCCTGTGTCAGCACCCAGAGGGCAGGATATAGCTGTGTATGTTTGTAGGAAGGAATGTGAGACCACATAGAAGCAAATTCTTGTTTATGCTGTGACAAATTGAATTTAAATAAATGCAGCTGCTAATAGGAATGAGGTGGGATTTAACTGCATGGAGTACAAGGTCATATACTCAGGGAGTAATAACAAAAAAAATATTTGCTCTAAGCTGGGAGTTCGTCATTTGAGAATGACTTAAGAAAAGAAAGAGCTGGATGTATTACTTGAACATGAGCCACCAGTGAGACTTGGCCATAGAGAAGGCAAATTTTTATTGCTGGCTGTACCAGGAGAGGTATTTTCAGCTGGGACAGGAAAGTAGTAAGACATTGTGCAAGATATCTGAGATAGCTTGTGAATAATGCAGAATAAGGTGAAAAAGGCAGAATTTCATTTCCCAGAAATGATACACGCTTTCAGAGCTGAGCAAATACAGAGGAAAGGATGAAGGACATAGTGAACTGTTCATAAAACAGAGGGCCCAGGGTCTGTATCTTCAACTTAAGATATAAATGAGCTGATATCTGTCTCTGCAGCATCAAACTGAAGTACCAGCTGAGGTGCCTGAAAGACTATATCTGTGCTAGCCAAGCACAGATACAGTGTTCAAGATGATAAATACTGCTGCTTAGTGAAACTCCCACTCTTCAGATGACTTTATTTTCTCCTAGTTCCAAAGCTAACCTGGCTAACTCCAAATCAGTGCTCTTGGGCACTGTGCTTCATCTGTTGCAATTAAAATCCTGTGAAGAAATATAAGTGCCTACTGTCAGGGGGGCAGCTAAAGGAGCTTAAAAAAAAAAAAATCAAGAAAAAAGATGCCATTTAAGTGTTTCACTGACATAAGAATGATGGGTCTAGGTTGACCATGATTATATTTGGATTATAAATTATCAGTACACTTCTTATATGTCACTGTAACATCAAAGAGGAAAAGCACTTTTAAGCTCTGTTTTTCACAGTTTTTGAAAGAGTTTGAGTTGCCTCACCTATTGTCTGAGAGACTGAGTGACAGTACAATGACCTAAGAGAGTCCTTTTCCTTTGCAGTCTCTTAGGAATTGATCTAGTATGTTCTACTAAAAGCTTATATCAAATACACTGCCTCTGTGGTCTGCTACCTTAGGTTGACACTACTCACCCATTTAGTCTGGTGTTTAGTGTGTTCTCCAGCATAGAAGAATCGTGTGTTCCACTTATAGAATGGTTGAGGTTTGAAGGGACCTTTTGGGATCATCCAGTCCAGTCTGCTCCTCAAGCAGGCTCATCTAGAGCAGGTCTTCCAGGACCGTGACCACTTGTGCCTTGAATACGGTCCTTTCTTTAAGAACTAAATGCAAAATATGTAGGGAGAACAGTTGCTGTAATCCTGAAAGTCTAAGCATCAGTAGTCTGTGTGCAAAGCATATTATCTAACCTGCAAAGCTTTTGTAAAGCATGCTGGAAATTCTGAACAGTTTTTCATCTTAAAATATTTTTCAGGTGATGAGCTTCCCATAAGTGTTCGAATCTCTCATGATAAACAGGACAAGCTCCATAGCTGCTTGGAACATCTTTTTGGTCAAGTATGTGAATATTTTCCTTGGCTTTGATACTAAAGTCTGTGTTTGAGCTGAGATGCTTTAGAAAATACTTCTTTTTCTTTTTACTTTTGCTTTCCACTGTTTACTGGGATGGTATGTATTTACTCGTTTTCCTTTAGTTTTCTGTAAATAGTCCAAACCTGCAAATTAAACAGGTCCTTAAATTTAGTCTAACTTTCCCTAACTTGTTAAGTGAGCTAGAGCCATTAGGTAAGAAAGAATCCAGAGTTGCTTGTCTGTAGTCATATTTCTTAAAGAAAGAGTTTCTGATTGCTGCTGTAAAATACATCTTTCTCACAGAACCTTGATCCCAACAGGTCGATTCAATTGTCAATCTTCTGAAAGGACCAGCTGTGATGAGGGCCTTTGAACAGACAAAATACTTTACACCAGGTCGAGGCCTCCAAGGTAACACTTAACTCTAGCTATCAGAATCAAAAGGCAGCTTAAGGGGTATATGGATAAAGCTGTCCACTCCTTGAAGTGAGAGTAGTACAGAGGGAACCAAGATATCACTGAAATCAACACTGCATAATTACTGTACCCCAATTATGTGGTTTTATGAAGCCTGAAGTACTATCCCATAACTGCATTTGCAAGAAGGACCACATAGCCTCCTCTTTTCTTTTCTTTTTTTTTTTTTTTTTTTGGGTGAGGCACAGGGTGTTTTGGGGTGGTTTTTTTTGTTGATTCCTATTTTGGGACTAACATAATGGAGATGAACCTCGAGAAGGTTCACACAACAAAATGTGCTATAATGAATGTACAGTTAGACACAACATAGAGACACATCAGATATTTATTTCTTGATCTGCATCATCTTCATGAACTGCACAAGGAACACTTCAGTTACTTAAAAGATAGACTAGCTGTAAGTAATTTGGGTTGAAGTTTCATTTTCTGATTGAAATAATTTTGCCTCTAAAGGTTCCAGGGTCCCATTTACTCTGAGGAGACACACACCATCTGTGTTATGTATGGTTCAGAAAGAATTGTCTGGGGAGGGATGCTGCTTGTTCTCTCCTTAGACTAAGTAGGGAGCTTAGCTGGCTGTTAGACCTCTCACTGTAGCTTTAAGTAGAGTTAGATAAGTTGACAACTCCTTGAGCAGTGAAAACATTTAGGAAGAAATAATGTCTTACTGTGGCTTTCTCAGGAGGCTTACGCAGAAAAATACTATTTTTGCCCTTGCTTAGAGTTTCAGCAGGAAATGGAACCAAAGCTTAACTGTCCAAAGAGGCTACGACTCCACATCAAGCAAGACCCTTGGAACCTTCCCAGCAGCGTCCGGAGTCTTGCCCAGAATATCAGAAAATTTGTTGAAGGTTAGTAAGAACAACATGATCATAAATAAACACTTGATTAATGATGCAGAGCCGAGGGAAGGGAAAGGAAGAGATACAACTGCTTCTGACAAGAGAAAACAAAGGAACCATGTCACAAGTAGTAGGTTATTTCATTTGCTGCTGAAGTCCAGTGGGCTTGACTGATTTGTCACAGAACTTCATGGGACTGATACCTCAAATCAAGGGTTTTTTGAAATTAAACTGTTTTTTTCCAGTATCTTCAATGCAAAGATGAAAACTCTGCAGGACAGCTTTTGTCCTATATCTTGGTCTCTTCTGTCATTGTCTGGAGTCATTATGCTTCTAAAACCATGCTTCCACTTCTGCCATAAAGCCATGGTTTTCACTTAATCCCTCCCAACTCATGCTCCACCTCGCTCCCACTATTGTCTAGGAGTTACCAACTACTCCTCCTCTTCACCACCAGCTACTCTTCAGCACCAAGTGACAATGTGAGCTGAGGTTTTCTGCTTTCTCCCCTGTCTTCATAAGAAAGCAGCTGGGATTTCCTCTCTAGAATATCTTGCCTATAGTTTCTGCTTTGTTTCCTGTGCTGTTGGCTAAAGAAACAGAAATAATGAGCAAAATTATTTTTATAAAAATGCTTGCACTAGGAGTCTATGTGGGAACGAAAACTTGTGTTGGGTCTGGCTTTAAATTATTTGTGTGTGTGTTTAGCTTATCTTTTGTGGGCTAATGTCCATGGTGCTCTATAAACTGTTAAATACCAGATCACTGGAAAAGAACTTTGTCACAAGTTTTATTAAGATAAACTTTAAAAAACCAACCGGCCAAACCAAACAAACTCCTCCCTCTCTGACTTTTGGTATTTCTGATTTCAGATACAATCATATTTTCAGACCCTGGGTTAGAAAACTGAAAAAACAATCACGCAAATATCTCCCCTTTTGGAGTCAATCACAGTGGGTTGACTGTCCAATACTAGGAATACATCTTTTAGTTTAATGGGAGCTGTCACTGAGTGAAAAATTAATAAATATTTTTGAATCCTTTTTTTCTACAGGCCTATCTTCAGTCTAAACCAAGTTATACTCAGGTATTAATCAGAGTTTCTTTCACAGTTGTGGAAGAATGGAAATGTGTCTTCAACAGTCCTTCCTTGCCCACTTACCAGACCATTTTCACATAACTTGCTTGCCATAAATAGGATTATCAGACCTAACCCATTTTAACAGTGGTGTATATACCCTCAATATTGAGCTGAGATTATTCAGATAAATTTGGATTTAGATCTGACGAAATTTTGTAGGAGAATTCATCAAAGTCCAAATGACTTGCTGCCTCTCCATAGTGTAAAAATTATTTTTTTTACTATACTAGTATAATGTAACATTGATATTTATCTGAAGAATCTTGTGTTTACAGAACAATAAAACTGTCGGCATTTTCTAGTATTTTAGAAATAAGGATTAAATATTTTTGTTACAGTAAGTACTGTATTGCAGCACACATGCTTGTGAATGGTGCTTGATTCAGAGAGCTAAATAGTAAAAGGCCTTTTCTTGTGCTGTTCCAGAGCAGCACATGCTCTGTCTTTCCTTCTCTCCTCAATGTGTAGCAGAAGATGTCTTCCAATTTTAAATATTCTTGGGTTCTCCCTTTCTGTTCGTAACATCTGAGCTTTTGTCAAAGATTTACAAGTGGCTTCTATGCCATCTTCTTACCCAAATACATGGGTTTACAGGTAAAATTACCATCTTAAGTTGTTTATTCACCATCAGTCTTTACATCTTTCTATTCTCCTGTAGTCTTTTTTTCCTTTAATTTGATTACTATTCCGCCACCACCACCACTCCCAAACTGGGATCACTAATTCTTCTTCCTGAGAAGTACTCTGGAGAATCATGATCCATATCTTCATCGTAAATTTGATTTTCCTGGGGACCAAGGAGATGGTGTGATGTAATGAATACTTGAAAACTTGTCTTCTTGTGGCTTCCCTGACACAAATAGCATGAAGAAATAGGGGAATGGAAGTGAATAATTGGTTCTCAAGCCTTAGTTTCCAAGGCATGTTTGGACAGGTATATGTAATTCAATGCTGGAAAGATTCAGGGTAGAATTAATTCCCCTCAGGAAATTTTGGGAGACTGCTATGATATAACTAGGCTTAGGCTTATATAAATTAAGCTTGAGATGCAACCAGCAGCTGAATTTAACTGAAATCAGATGAGCACAAAGCTGGGTTAAAAAATGTTTTTAACAGCTAAATTGTCTTAATTTCTTGATTTTTCCTTTCCTGTCTTGCCATCATACATTGTGTTCACAGACAGTAAGGGTACCTAGGAGAACCAGTAGTACTGCTCTGAGCTATTTCTGGCCAAAACCCTAGCACATTGGTACAGAGTCCTTTCCCCATTTCCCCTCGTACTGGCCATATTCAGAAAAAAACCCCAGAAGATGTCACCAAATTTTACTGTTTAGTTGGGTTTCTGAGAACAAATAGAAAAATGTCTTGGGATTTGAGAAGAATCTTGTTGTTGGTTTATAAGTAAAAGGCAGTATTTCAATAATTGAGGAAAGCAGATATATTTGTCTCTTCTAGTAGGTTTAGGAGGAAGTAGTCAAAGGAGACCACAGATACAACTTCATTCACTGGGGGGGAAAAATTGTAATTAAAAACTCCAGTTGTTAATAAATATAATTAAGCATTATTGATCAATGCTAAAGTAAGGATGAATACTTCCAACAAATGCATCTCCTTACTGAAAACTGACTCATTTTTGTTTTTATGAAAATATCGGTCTACTGTAATTTTTTAATTCATTGTTCTGTTGCACTGCAAAATCTATTAGAGTAGATTGATTAGTACCTTAAAGCAGAAAGAGACATGGGAGCCTCACAAAGATGAGGTGTTTAAAGTCCTAGATATTACGATTCTTTTTATTTACTTTGTTTAATAAATATGAAGAAATGGGAAAACTCAGAGTGCCTCGAGGAGGATTGCTCTGGTCTGTCAGTTTTCTTTTTATTAGTATTGGAATTGGGAGAACAATTTAAAAGAAAAATCCATGAAGGTTTGCACAAATAAAAAAAAACAACAAAAAATAAACAGAAAAAAACACACAACCAAACCTTCCTTTCCTTTTAAGTAAACTTAAAATATGTGGAGATTGCTTTGTCTCATTTCATTTGCCATACCAAATCTCTAAAGAAAGAAAAGGTTTCTATGGTCAGAGTAAAAGGCAGCCCTAGAAGGCTATCTAGCTGTTAGAATTGAAGAGTTCTCTGAAATAGTAATATAGATTCTAGGAGGATTTATCTTGAGATAAGTAACTAAAGAAGAATGAAGTTATTTCTTGGAGTGACTGGGTCTACTAAACTGTTAAACCAATAAAGCTAAAGATAACTTGTTGGTGCAGGCACATCTTTAAAGATGGAGTGTTTGATTTTGGAGAAGGAGAGGGCAGTAGTCAGAGCAGGAATTGAACCGTCACTGAATAGAGAACAGATAGTGTAGGTATGTGATTCTGTGTCTGTGTGAGATACGTAACATGAGAATCGGAAAGCACAAGAGGAAAAGAAGGGGGATAACTCAATAGGACCTGGGAAAATGAACAACATGGCTGGAAGGAGAGGGATTCAACAACAGAAGGGTGTAAGGAAGTGCAGTTGTTTTTTAAGCACAATAATTTTAAGTTTAAGCAGGAAATACAATGCAATTGAGAAAATTCATGTCTATTTTAATTTAAATTAGGAGTGAGGCATGAAGGAGCATTTCAGTCATTCAAGGTATAAAAATATGTATGTCAGTTTAAATCATAAAACTTGCAGTGCAAACTCCAGTCTTATTTTTGAAATATTTTCAGATGTGAAAAAATAAAACTAAAATCTAGCCTTTCCTGGCAAAGATCAAAGTAGCAGAATAACATGGATTTTTTTTACTATAGTTTAAAACAATGTTTAAAAATAAAAGAAGCTGAAGACATCTTGCATTACAAATCATAATCTAAAGAGAAGTTGCTAGAAAGTTATTTCTTTCCATACAACACGTAGCAAGGAGTGAGAACTTCCGTAGCATTTGATGTTTGTTGAAAGGCAAATGATTGGCATCACTTCTAACCCCAGGTAAGTCTCTATACAAATAACCTAGAACTACTCTTTTGCCTATGAGTATATTTTGAAACGCGGAAGACTTAGAGCAGTGATAGAGGAGAGATGCAGTGTCCTGTAATTTTCCCATAAGCAGAAAATCATTATTTATAGATACCTCAAATGCTTTTGAATTCAGAGATCCAACAAATCTTACGTAAAACAAGCTGCAATTAATAGCCTCAGTGTATCTAAATTATTCAACAAAAACTATATTTCTCTGTAGTGTATTTTCAGTTACTAAGCTATGTTCGGGCTCCAAGATGCTAAGTTATTAATCTCTGCAAGTTGGTGGGATTTTCATCAGAAGACAGAAGGCTAAGGCAAAGATCTATCACCTGGCAATTTTCAAGATTAACTAGTAATTTAAAATGTTTTGATGCTTCTATTTGAGATAGTGTGGGCTCCTACTTCAGAAGCATGGGCACTGCCACTTATTTTGCAGTGTGTGTGCAGCACAGTTAGAGACCAGTCTTGAAAGGTTTTCTTTTCTTTGAAGCCTGGTCTCATCTGGGGAAGATTTTGGCTTTGCATAGGTATGTTCAAGTAGGTGAAAACACAGGAACAAATTTTCTTATTGTCCAGCTCTGCTGGTCCACTGAGCAGAGCCTGGAATAGAACTGCAGAGAAAATTGGGTGTGTGAAAGAAAGTTTGGAACAATGTGAAAGTGTGCAAAGTAGTGTTGTGTTCGTACAGGTAGTACCTGTAGGACAACTGATGTGCCCGAAGTTTGAAACTCTCTAATTTTATGGCAGCTTTTTGATCTGCCAGTTTCTTGCAGTGGTGGTTAACACATTTAAGTTTGTGCTCTGGTACATAAAGTGGAAGAATCACTTCCCTCAGGCTGCAAACTTTGAGAACCAGCCCTGTCCAAGAAAAAAAATGGGGGGGAAGGGGAAAGCATAAAGACTCCAAAATAAGATATTTTTAAGCCAAATAAAACTGAAAGCTGGGAATAAAGTGAAAGCGCTGTTGCATTTTTCTTAGCTCCTATGGTATACATTAAAATGAGGATAATTTGAGACTTTTAAGTATAGAACAAGAGAGTACAAGGGAGGGAGATGAAAGAATTGGGGCAGTGTGGGAATGAATGAAAACTGGTCTTGTTTTTCAGAGTTTTAAGGCTTGAAATTCTTCATATATGGACTTACACTGGCCAGCTGGTACACATGTGCTTTGCGATAGCAACTGCCTTTCATGTGTCTTTCTCAGTGTTGGTGCTTTTGATTATTATCAGTTTTTATCAAGTCATATGTACACTGAAGTGGAGATTCATTACTGTTTTGTAGGTATAAATCAGGATTGCCTACACAAGAAGATGGAGTTAAGATGGTATAAAATGAGAAACTGCAAATGCATTATTATGTTGATGAAAACAGTTTTAACCATGATCTCAAAATATTTTTTTCTTTTTCTTTAAGAGGTGAAGGCACGAATACTCTTGGCACTTCTTGAGTATACAGGTAATTTTGCTTGTTTTGGGAAGGGGATAACTGACTGTGGATGGTTTGAGCTTATTTTTGCTTTTGGACATAATACTGTGTTTAGAGAAAGGGGAAAAATCTCAGATATGTTAAAACCTGTTAATCAACAACTTTACCCCTGTGTTTACAGTGAGGATTCCTGAAGAACTCAATTTCAGACATTTTTAACAAACATTGCACATTCTCCTTTTTTTTTTTTTTTTTTTTTTTTTTTTTTTTTTTTTTTTTTTAAATGCAAAATGCCTTATCTGGTGGTTTACCCTGGATCTTGGCAGATACAGTAACAACTAAACACTCAGCTTGTGCACAGTACATCTGCAGTCTTTCTTCTTTTGGACTTTTTTGTATTTAATCTTTTTTGTTTCATTCCAATCTGTTTCCAGACTTAGATTACTATTTTAACCTATACCTTTCCTTTTATCTAACGTTAGAAAAAATTTAAGGCCCTCCTTCCTGGAAGGGTTCTAATTATTCTCTGTATTAGTTCTGCCACCCCGTGCAGCACACAGCTTCAAATACACAAAATAGGCACATATGTCTGCAAAATAAATGCCAGTGAATCAGTATCTGGAAAACAATACAGCAGAAGTTTCTCTATAGGTTGTAGATGTGTAAGTGTTGAGGTAGGCAGTCCAGTGTAACTGTGAAAGCTGATTATTTTAACCATCTTGCAGCACTAGAGGAATGCATTATTATTTCGTTGTTTTTTTTATGACACACAACAGTTTTATTAAGGGAAATATAACATTTCTTTGTTGTCAGATTTCTTCGAAATATTAGAAGAGTTTTTAGTAATTCCTCAGGTGTTCTAAAATAAGAAGTGACCTGAGCAAATAGACTTGATTTTCTTAAAAGTAGTTTTCCATATTTACATGGTTTTTAAGTCAGTAAATTCTGTTGTTTATTTTGTGTAAAAATATTTTTGTACAACGAGTCCAAAGTGCTCTTGTATGCAGAATCTGATATTCAAGTAGTATTAAATGAGATTTAGAAACGAGGTGTTGGATACACAAGAGGACTGCTGCAGAAGGCACTGAAAGTCAGCTGCTGTTAGACAAACTGAGATAAAACTGAGCAAAGCAAGGAGGAAGACTGTGTTTTGGGCTCAAATCCCTGAGTGCTGCTATGACACTGGAAAGGTTTTGACCGTGGAGAAGCCAGTGGGATTTTTGAAGCTGAAGATCTATGGAGTTTTTAAAGATGAAGATCCTGTCTGTACTGGATTTGCACAACTTGAGATACTGGAGAGAGAGAGAGAGGTTTATCTGAATAATCAAAACACACTGAGTAACAGTGTAGAAAGAGTAGTGATTTGACCATTTATGGAAAACATTCCCAAGGTCCTGAGAAGCTGGAAAATGGAATAGAAATGATAGCAAAAGATTGTTCACCATTATCAATAGTTGAGGAAAAGAATGAAGATTTCAGAAGGAAAGCAGACAGAATGAGGTTCCTTTGAGAAATACTTGGAACCCAAGAAAAGCATATTTTTAAAGTCAATAGTAATTTTTTGAGTACAGAATTATTTCTGCTGACTTATCCAGTCATCTAAATTCTTGTCAGCTGCATAGAAAAGGTGGAAAAGAAGCTAAGCCTAAGAAGACAGAGGAATCTAGCAGACAGGACAAATATTTTAAGTTTTGGAAAGACCTTGGTGTCACCTGATCTTCCTCTTTTGCTCTGAGAAGGATTAAGTCTACCTGTACCATTGTGATTGATGTTTGCCTAATAGCTCATAATGAAAAAATTGCTTGAAGACCTTCAGAAAAGAGAAGAAGAAGAAGGAAGCACTGAATATTTATCACCACAGTTTTGTCCTTTATTAAGATTATGTTTCCATTTCTATCTCTTTTGACCTTTAACTAATCTAATGCCTGTGCCCTCCAGAATAAATTGGTAGGTTAGCTAGTCCCTAATTTAAATCAGCTGCTAATGATCCATAGACATGCACCTAGGGACCTGTCCTGGACTTTCCTGACACCATAAATTTCTGCTGCTTCCTGGATATGTGGTGCTGCTCTATGATTGTTTTACAGATTCATATTCATATATGTTGTATTTGGATAGCTTGTGTTCTGATAGCAACACTCTGCACTTTACTGCAGACAGGCTTCATCTGTCCTCCCCAGGGAAGCTGTGGAATTGACCAGATGATGAAGTCATATAAAGAATTTCTTAATATACTTGCTTTCTGGTGGAAAGTAAATGTTTTTGTGCCCAGCTTGTTCTCACGTTGCAGCAAAGAGGTCTGACTCAGCCCGTCATCTCATGACATCAAAAGTACACAGAATTGATGACAAGTACATTAAAATCTACAGGGTAGATGTGTATTGTTTTTGAAGAAATACTTTGAATTTCAGATTTTAAATACACCCGTATATAATTTTAGAATTAGAAAATAATCTGCCATTTTCCACATTAAAATACTCCATCATGGAGTGCTGTTTACTAGGAATAACATTAGGCTGTAAACTTGACAGTAAAATGACATGTATTTTAGACAAAGAAAAAAATTGCAGCCCAGTTCCTTTGCTATTAATTAATCTCCTGCTCCATTTTGGCTTTTTCTCTTTTGGCTTTTACCCATCACAGATAGCGAGATACAACTGAGGCGAGACATGGTCTTCTGTCAGAGCCTGGTGGCCACAGTCTGTGCCTTTTCAGAGCAGCTAATGGTGGCCTTAAATCAGATGTTTGACAATAACAAAGAATATGAAATGGAGACCCTGGAGGCCAGCAGAAGGTGGTTGGAACAGATAGCCAGTGCGGGTCTTCTCCTTCATTTCCAGTCCCTGCTCTCACCAAACCTGGTAAGACTCCTCATGTGGCATGTTTGGTTGCAGCCCCTGTTTGTTCCCTGAACCAGGGATATGGTTAAACAGTTTTAGATATAAATGTGATTTTCTGTGTTCTCTGTGCTTGGCATGGTACTTAATTAGTTCCTATTTGGAAAAGTTGCAATTCAGATAATTACGATGTGGGAAGATGTTTGGTTATCATGTGGGAAATATGTTTTCCACAAAGACAGTATTCTATTTGCTGGGAGGTAGCAGATAGTGAGTTTACTCTTGACTTCCCTCTGCTATTGTAGCTGTTCCCTGGGAGTGAATGTAGTATTAGGTGATAACCAGAACTTCATTTTGCAATAAGCAACAATGCAAGATAAATAAAATACCTGGTTTAGTTAATTTTATCACCCTTTCCCCTAAACATACTGGTCTGTTTTGCTTCTGTTATAGGGAAAAGCCTTCTGGCCTACCTGTGTAATTGGAAATCAGCTCTTTCTTCATGAGGCTTGGCAAAGAGCCATGGCTTAAGACACAATTAAAAAAGGGACATGGTTTTGTAGTCCTTTAATCTCCAGTTATCCAAAGTGCTTCTTCAAGCTATTCAAGATGCTTTTCACACTAGACTGGTTCCTGCTAACCAGAAGAACTGGGAAGCAGTCTGCATAATCTGCTCCATGACAGTTTTCTCAGCCTCTGGGGCTGCTCACTGAAAACAACTGATTTGGTCCATCATACTGTGTAAAACTCCACATAAATAACAGATGATATTCCTAGTATCAAAGGTGTTCTTCCCTTTCCTTATCTATCTTGGCAACAAATTTGCTGACAAGTTGACCTGAGAAAATTTAGAAGCAGAAGATACCAATAAAAATAAAGGTATTTGTAAATCACAAAGTATTATTGGAGAGCACTGACTTGAGCCAGCATTAGCAACTATCTCACAGGCAGTTGAGGTACCTACACGGGCTTGTGTGGGACAGGGTGTGTCAGGACAATGTGTGCAGCTTTACAATCTGCCTCAGAGAAACAGGAGAGCTCTTTATCCACGTGAGGATTTATATGAAGAAGGGACTGGGGAGCTTGGACTCAGGTCTTGAGTCTTGGATGCTTTTTGGCACCTTGCAGCACCAACATGGCCCGGTGCTGGAATCCTTAGAGTTCAAGAGTAAATTCAGTTAGTGCCTGTCATATGTTTTTCTATGTGCTTTGTTCTCATGTTACTACAGAGCAGCTGTTGTCTTAGTGGCACTGAATATTTATATTTTTATTTCAAGATCATAGTGATTTCCTTTGCTGTGAAAATGTATGCTACTTGGCTGTTTTCACATAATCAGATACCAGCTGTGTGCATTGTCAAATGGAAAGTAAAGTTCTGTCTTGTCTGTCTAACAGTTCTTAACCAAGGGAAATATAAAGGCAACTTTTTCAATACATTCTCAGCACTATTTGGCTTACAAATGATCTGTGTTACTTTAAACAAGGGTATTTGAAGGAAATTACACTCGTTATGGCCAGAGCTCAGTAAAGAATGAGCTCTGGATAAGGATTTCGCATGTCACTGTATGGTTTTCAGACTATACTGCTGACAAAATCCTTCTGTCCACAGACTTCTTAAATTGAACCAGGAGACAAGATATTTCTAGCAGATTTGCTGTTTCATAAGTACAGTGGGAAATTCTATTTCACTATATAGATCAGGGAAAATCATGGAATTTTTTTCCATGTTCTATAATTCAGTAAACTATTGTTTATTCTCAAATTATGGACAGCTAGTTTATTATTATTTGCCTTTCTACCATTTCAGTTCTTAGAGGGTGGAAAAATTCATGCTCAGATTTCCTTTTGGCTCTTTCTAGCCTGAAGTGCTAGGGGAGAGTTGTATAAGGAATAGAATTACTCTAAGTGATTATTGATTTCTGCTGTAATTGCTCTGCATATTTAACTCAAGATAACCATACTTGAAGACTACTATTTTCCTTTTTAAAGATTCAGTAAAGTGTCTTAGAAGTCCTGGATTTCTTTAACTCTCTCCTTAGCTCAGGAGTACACAGAGTTAACCATAGGTGCAAATCAGAATATTGGCATAGCTACATACTTGACTTGCACCTAGAGTTTTGTAGGTGAAGATGCACCCTGAGCTGTTCTGAGCTGAGCTCCGAGCTGCTGGTTCAATTATTGGTGCTTAGAGTGGACACAGTGAACTCTTATCTGTTGTTCATAAGTGAAATTCTAAAGTCACAGCGTTATTTAAAGAAAATGGCTAAAAAGAGGAATTCAGTTTTCACATTTCCCCTCTGTTGCTATACAGGCTAAACCTGGTGTCAAGACAAGGTGTTACAGTCTTGTGTCTTACAGAATAATGACAGAATTGTTCGATTAAAAGCCTGTAAGACCCCAGCCCTGGAGCTATGAGCTCAACCAGGAGTCTTACTTTAAAAAATATACAAGGCTCCAAAAAATTCGCCCACTGAATATTTAGAGGGGCCATTGGTTCTTTAACGCTTTCAGGTAGGATAAAGGGAAGATGCTGCACACATTTTCTCAGGAGATACTTTTACTGAAAACTTGAGAAAATAAGAGAACACGGCAAAAGTTTAAAAGGGTAACACACAACGAATACAGAGTATGCTACAAAGCATTGACTTAGCAAATGCTCACCCATACAATTTAGCAAAATCCAAGCAATTTGGTCCCAAGTTACCCAAAATATTAAGAAAGGAGATTCAGAGAAAAAGGAGTGAAGAAAGAGAGAGTAAGAGAAAAATAGCTACCACCAGAGAGTCCTGTGTAAGTTCAGCTTACCCATGGCCAGATGGCAAGTCTCAAGTGAAAATGGAGCCATGTGTTGCTGTTTATATGTGCTCTGGCCCCCTGTGGCCGCCCCTCCCGGGCAGGACTTCCAGCCCATTGGCCATTCTGGGTCTCTAGAGCAGAGCAGGGGTCAGTGCCAGCCGCTCTAGGGCTGGGCTGGGGGCTCAGGGGGGTGTGCTGTGTTGAAGTGCTCCTGGGCTGCTGTGGACTGACAGCTGCCCCGGGGTTGTCCCAGGACACTGGAAGAGGCTGGTGTGTGGGAGGTTTGACCTATCCTTCCACCCCCACACAAACACACTTGAGTTGGTTCCAACCCAATAATTAATATAATAATCCAGTGTCTCACAAAGCCATGAGATGTAATAATAGCTAAAATTTCCTATTAATTTACTGTGTGAAATGATAGCATTCATTTTCATAATCTTGGACTGGTAATAAAAAGGGAAGTGCCAAAATTAATAAAGATATTTACATTATCTAGGAGTTAAATAGGTTATACACTGCATGAGTGAAATGTTGTGCAACATTCTGGAGTTACTTTTATGTCCTGCTCTCTTATGTTATTTCTGTTAGGGAAAACATCTGGCTGAAATGACCTTTTCAATTTTTCTTTTGCCTTTTTTAGGCTGATGAGCAGGCCATGCTAGAAGATACATTGGTTGCCTTGTTTGACTTGGAAAAAGTTACTTTTTACTTCAGACAATCAGAGCCAGAACCATTATTTGCAAGTGAGTAATTAATATCTGGGCTTTAGTGGTTTTGTAACATTTTTCATTCCTAGAACATCACCTCCCCCAGGGAATGTTATATAACTTGGAATTATGGAGAGAATAAGTAGATCTGTAGCTCTTCTACCATTCCTAGATGTCCTGACATAGAGCTATCCTCATTGTCAATGCAGAATTGATGTCTGGCAATGTCTGTAATGTCGTGGGCAAAATTGTTTGGTTAACTGAACTTTCCATTGGGAGTATGTGACTGCATCAGGAAAGTCCCTGAAAGACCCAGTTGTTACTGAAGAAAATTGTAAAAATAGCTTCAAGGTCTTAGTAGGGAAATGCAACTGACATGAGATGGAGAAGCATAAACTCCATTTAATTTTATTGTCTGAAAACCAAAGTGCATCTTTGAAGAGTTCCTTGAAATGTGATGGCAAACACTATAAGAATAGCTTTAAATTGGGTAAGAAGCTTTCTATGAGACTTGCTGTTGCAGCTGGTCGGGGTCCTGAACGCTTCCTCCCAGAACTCACATGGCTTACCAGGAAAGGACTGTCTTTCCAGTTCATATACCCTTCACTTATTTTCAGCCATTCCTTTATTAATCTGTGTTCAGCCAGTAGATATTTTCCTGCAGTGAACTTTGTTTACTGAGCAAAAAGCCCTCATTTTTTTCCTCTTCTCAAAACTCCCCTGGGAAGGGAGGAAAGCATGTCTGCTTCACATCAAGCCTTTCTGAAACAATTCCTTTGCTGGATTGAGACCACACATGAGAGAACTTCTACAGTAACCAAAACCAGAAGACACAAAGCTACCCCATGAAGCTGCCTGTGGTTGGAAGAATCCAGTAGCACAGGGCTGGTAGTCAGATAGGAACTATCCTGTATAAGACCATAGTTATTTTGGTATGATTCGAGTAAGGCCCGAATTCAGAGTATTTTAAATAAGCCCTGCTAAACCAGGTAACTGCATGTAGTTAGTTACAGGAGGGCCTCCTGATGAGGAGTTAGCCCTGACCCTATACCTATGTCATTGCTGCATCTTCCAACTGAGGTGTCTGTGCAAATAAATGGAAAGTCTGTGTGTTTGAGGATTGTAATAAACGCTGTATACTTTTTGGGTTTAAGTGCTGCCATCACAGTCATCCTGACTGTGGTTACAGAAGACAAGAAACTGGCAATTTATTTTTTTTAATTTATGATTCTGCAGAATCAATAAAAGAAAAAATCTTATTATTATTACCAAAAGTAATGAAAAAGGTTCCTTTGGAATCTTTACCATTTAGGCACAGTATGATTTATGTATACAGTGTAGAAACTGCATAATAATAGTACTAAGGTGAGTCACTATGTTTTATTGTTACTGTTTTCAACTTGGAGACTTATCTATGAAAACAGTACTTGAACAGGGGATATGTAAAAATGTTATATTTCTTTAAAGTGGCTTTCTCTGAGAGATTTAGCCAAAGAGGAAATTTTCATCTACTTTTGCTAATGCTCATTGCGTGTTAATCATCTGTCATAATACACATGATGTATGTTGAGGAATCCCTGTAACTGCAGAATGATACTACTAGTGGCCCCAAACCCTGCACCGATGGATGCATTATGACATTTAGCCTGTCAAAGTGTCATGTGATGTTCTCTTACAGTTTTCTATATTCTGCCATAATGCATTTTCTCAGTTGAGTCCTGATTTTTAATAATAGTTTCATTAATATGCTAATCGCTATTGTATATTTAATTGTGTTCTATTCCATACAAATCTGAGGAGAACGTGACTCTATATATCAGATTGATATTATACATGATGCACTTCCTGAAGGCCTGTAAAATGTGGCTGAAGGTATCCTTTCAGTGATTTCAAACTATATGCTGCAGATAGATCTGCAATCTGTAGGTTGCGCCACCTCTCCTGTGAGGGGAGGCTGAGATAGCTGGGATTCTTCAGCCTTTAGAGGAGAAGGGACTGAATAGACCTTATAGCACCTTCCAGTACCTAAAGGGGGCCTACAAGAAAGCTGGAGAGGGACTTTTTGCAAGGGTATGTAGTGATAGGACAAGGGGGAATGGCTTTAGACTGGAAGGGGAGAGATTTAGATTAGATAGTAGGAAGAAATTTTTTACTGTGGTGATAATGAGGCACTGAAACACATTGCCCAGAGAAGTCGTGGATACCCCATCCCTGGAAGTGTTCAAGGCCAGGCTGGATGAGCCTATGAGCAACCTGTGTCCCTGCCCATGGCAGGGGGATTGGAACCAGATGATCTTTAAAATCCTACTAACCCAAACCAGTCTATGAGTCTGCTTCTCCATATTTACAGGGAACACAGGCAGAATGTTGACAACTATGTTATTTGCTATATTATTTTTGCTGTCATTGGCAGGCTCTCAAAGATGAGAGTCACTGCTTTTCTGTTTATCTACATCCTGATAATGGATAGGGCAAAAGTGACCCCAGCAGCACCACATATAATGTAAAATATTGAATATATTAGTTATGTCTGTAGTAATTTTTTATCTAACCCTGTGAATTTTGGGTGCAATCATTTCTGGAAAAGGATGCATCATTGCTTTAAATGAAATTATAACGCTGACTGTATTTTTAGATGTACCAATCACATACCAAGCAGAAGGAAGCCGACAAACTCTGAAGGTGTACTTCTATCTTGATGGTTACCATTTTGAACAGCTTCCTCAAAGGCTGAAGAATGGAGGGGGTTTTAAAATCCATCCAGTACTGTTTTCACAAGGTAACTTGAGGGTTAATTCCCGCTGCCCTACTTCTTTCATATAATAGTTAACTCTAAGACCCCACTTACTTACTCTGATTTAAATACTTTGTAACTATAAAGGCACTATATGCTTATATTTACATGTCATTTAATGTGAGTATTTATTGAGTACTTTTGAATTAAAATGTAAATTTAAGAAATGCTGATATTTGTAATAAAAAATAGAGGTATGAGTGCAGGTTTCTAAGTTTACGCCGTGATTCCAACAACAATGGACAATAGTCAAACCGTGAAACTTGCTTTTGAAAATGTTTTTCAAATGATGTTGTAGTCTTTTCCTGTTACTTCATATTTGACCTCTAAATTGTCATCCCCTGAGAATTCCATGTCTTTAAAATGTTATGAAGAGTTAAATAACAGTTTCAGGCTTTCTCAGTTATTGCACTGCAAACATTACAAAGTGAGGAATGGTGGCACTGATGCTCAGAGTGTTCATAAATTACAGGCAGCCTGCATTAGCAGCAGTGTCATTACAGTCATCAGGAGCGTGAAGTTTGCCTCACTCAAATGGTGAATGTGAGCTGCTGATTGCCTTGAGCCGCCTTTGATTTCAGAGGGAGCTGAAAGTGCTCCATACCTTGTGAAAGGCTTCCAGGGTCTATGTGGAATAGGCAGAAGTCAGGCATACAAATGAAGGTTTCGAGGAGAGCTTTGTCTCTGATAGATAAGGAGGATGTAAAAGGAAATAGTGAACAGAAAGACACATGAAGAAACAGCTGAACTTACTATAAAGTTAAAACACACATTTTTTTTTAAAAAATAAGATCCCTGAAGTCTTATTTTTAAACAAGCTAATAAAGACTTCAGCGAATTTCTTTTGAAGAGATTGATTTCAGTCATAGGGGAAAATGAGAACACTGAGCAAGAGACACGTTTCAGTAGAGCAGACAAAAAGGCATATGAAAGAGAACAGAAAATACCTTGGTTCAGCTGAATTCCTGGAAATACTATTTATTTTTAGATTGAGGAAGGGATTCAGTGTGCTACAGGATTTATTTTGCATTTTTTTTGTCTGTTTCCAGAAGCTCAAAATATTTGATTCTTAGGATAAACGTCTTTATAGTCAGCTAAAGGAAAAGGGCGAGGATCCATTGAAGTTTCACATCTGCTTAATAATTTTCAGTGATACAGAAGGTTTCTTCTTTCTTTATCATACCAAATTTCTTTAATTTTCAAGGATCTGCCTCTAAAATAGTCCATTAGACCCCAAGAATAAGAAATCCTGGATAGGAATTTAAATCCTAGTGTTTAAATTGTTATTTTGTGTGGGTTTTACCTCATTAATGAGTGGATTGGGATTCTATTTTTTACTTCTTTCCTATGAGATTTGGCTGAGCTGCCATCAAAGTAATTCAGTACATTCCCATCTGTAACTGAAGTTTATTAGCTATAAATGTAGAAATATGCTGTAAGTTCCCTGTGAAGTGAATTCTTGCTTCCCAATCTTATCAGAGCTAAGCTGTTTCCTGCCTAAAATACAATTGTTTATGATATTTTCATATGGAGCATTTAGAAAATTATGGTTTTGGAATACTTTGTCAGAGACACAAGTAAGTACACATCAGTCTGTTCATCTCTGTGTTGCGCTATTCTGAGTGGCATAGCTCCATGCCTAAAATTACAAGTCTGCATATTTGCAGAATTGGCATTCTAGACATTTTTTTCCAAGTCTTTTAATGTTTACCTGAGCTTTATTATCTATCCCTCCATATATAAAAAACAGTTTTGTGCAACCATATACCTTACTGTGTATATTTTCAAATGGATCCTGATTTGCAGGACTGGGGGATGAGAATGATGAGATATTGCTACTGGCATTTAGATTTCTCTATTTCCTACATTAGAATTGATAGCTCAGCAATAAGTAAGCTTAATTAAAAACACTTTATTTAAAATTAAAATTTAGTTTATTTATAATTCTTTATTATTTTTGACATTTTTTAGTTTTTTGTAGAATCCTGAAATAATTCAGTTTGGAAGGGACTTCAGGAGTTCTCTAGTCCAACCTCCTGCTCATAGCAGTGTCAGCTGTGACATAAAACCAGGTTGCTTGGGTGTCTAACACGTAGGATCTTGGAAACACCAAGGGCAGAAACTTTACAGCCTCTTGGGGAGTCTGTTATTCTACTTGATTTCCCTAATGGTGAAAAAGTATTTTCTTTCTATTGAAACACCTCTTGTTTCAATTTATATCAGCTGTCTCTTGTCATGGTAGCATGCACATTGTGAAGAGCTGGCTCTTCATGATGGTCCCTCTACTCAACTCTTTCCCATTGGCCAGCATATTTTGCATACTGAGTAAAGTGAGGACAAGCTCTTCTTTCAGCCTACTGGCCATGCTTATGTTAATATGGTTTAGGAGGATCTTGACCATCGTAGTTGCCAGAGAACACTGCAAGCTTATGTTGAGTGAGCTGCCCAACATGACCCTGAGGTCCTTCTCAGCAGAGCTGCTCTTAGGCCCTGCCTTTTCAGGTGCAGGAACATTTTTCCTTGTTCAGTTGCACAAGGTTACTGCCAGATTGCTCCAGCCTCTGTAGGACCCTCTTTAGGTGGCCCTACACTTGAGTAAATTCACTGCTTTTCCCAATCTGGTACTTGCTGCAAACTTGACTTGCCTACTCTATGTCAGTGATAGACATCAAACAATATAGATCCCTGTGCTATTCTGTTTTTAGTGGACTTCTAGGTAGACCATGTCCCATTAGCTACTACCCTTTGAGGCTACCCATTCTTCCAAGTTGTTTTTCCATTCAGTTGTCTATGCATTCAGACCATGCTATCCTAACTTGGACTGAAGAATACTATAGAAGACATGCTTGTAAGGAAAGCTTCCTTACAAAGAACTTTCTAATATATCAGGTAGAAAAATGTTAAACCCTTCAGAGAGAGGAGAGCCAAAGCACACAGGGTGGGAGTCCCTGCATGCACCTGTGAGCGTGGCCCCCACAGAGGCAGAAATGTGTGCTCCAGATCCATCGTCCTGACAGATGACCGAGTTTCCCGGTTGGGTAATCTAATCGGATAAAACCAACTTGATGCCAGCAAAATCAGCAGGAGGGATTATCAGTTCTGCTTGTACTAACATGCTGTGGTAAATGGAGTTCAGTGGATATTTGTGTGCGAACTTTCTCGTATGACTTAGTGCCAAGGAAGTTAAGAACCAAGTCTGACTATTGAATTTTAATGTTTTTCATACAGAAGTAGAATTACAAACTCTGAAAGCACAGAAGGGGAGTACAATTTGCATGTTCTTTCACAATAAATGAATTATTTATTAACTGGTCATATTAAGTAGTACAAGAAGAATTAATATTCTGTGTGCAGCTGAAACTGTAAGACAGCAGCACGTTTCCATCAAAACTCTGCTTATTGCTTGCATTTTCTGATAGGGTGCTGAATTCTTAGCATCTGTATGGATTACTAAAGTGGCAGTATTCCTAATGGTAAAATCTTTAACCCTTGTCCAGAAAAACTCCTATTTCACCAAGAGCCTGTGGTTTATGTCTAAGGTTTAATGTCTAAGGTTGACCTCTTAATGGGAAGATTTTTATTTTTACAGTCCAGATTTTCTTGAGAATCTTTCAAATGCTTGATTTGACTTCAGTAAAGAGGAGATTAAATCCCACAAAGCCACTAAACTAAAGGGGCTGGGAGAATTCTTTGGGGGTATTTTGGGGGTGGTTTTTGTTTGTTTGTTTGTTGTGGGCTTTTTTGTTTGTTTGGGTTTTTTTGTTTTCAGGTTGGTGGGTTTTTTTGTCTATCTGTTGCTATAAAGAGCACTCCAAAATGGAATGGGAGTATATTCATTTTTTTTCTCCCCTTCTAATTTCTGTGCAATGCTTGTAGGAAGGACATGTCAGCTTGCCTTTAACTGAAGTCTTTTTTATTTCCTGAGTTCTTGTAGCAATACACATCCATGCTTTGGTGAAGTGAATACAACAAAGGTGGACACAGACAAGTATTTAACTGTACTTACCTGAGTCTTAAAAGGAACTTGTAGGGCATTTTCAGAGATCCAGAGAACTTTGCTTTACTTGATAGAGAAGAAGGTATTCACATTATCAGTGGGAATAACTAGAGGTTGAGGTGCTCCACATCTCCCCAAACTGGGCTTTGATAGAAGTTGTTACGTCTCTCTCTGTGAAAGTAATCCCTTTATTTCCTCTGCCCCAGCTCATTCTACTGTTTTCTTCCAGGATATATCAAAGCTAAAACCCACATTTACATTCACAGGGCAGGAATTCTTTAATTAAAGCAAAAGAACTCAAATTAGCAGTCTCCTTTATAGTTTCCACAGGGCAAGAAATACAATTTTTCTTGTAAATGAAATCTTAAAGAGAGATCTGTATGAATTTGATGGCATACAGAAACAGCTCAGCAATCCACAGTAGGGTCACAGCCTCAAGGTTAAAAAGTAATTCACTTGTGTGTGAACAAAACTACAAAGAAGACAATTACTAAATATTTAATACTGATCTTTCTCTTTTCCATTCCCCTTTCTTTTTTCACAGCACTGGAGAGCATGGAAGGATACTATTACAGAGACAGTGTCTCAGTAGAAGAATTTCAAGCTCAGATTAATGCAGCCTCACTAGAAAAAGTAAAGCAGTATAACCAGAAATTACGGTGAGTAATAAATCAACATTCCTGAGATTAGTTTACCAAGGTCTGCTTTTCAGTTCACTTTCTGTGACACATCTTTAAACTGAAATGTGTTGTATTATGATTGTTTTCTGTTTCATGATTGAATAAGATCCAGAATTCATGGTACTGGCTTTTCTGATTTCTGCACTGTTAAGTTACTTTTTACAAAATTGTTTTGCCCTGAAAGCTATAGCTATGATTGCCTCAAAGTTGTACTAATGCAGAGAGAAAAGGCAATGTCTACTTGATCACAAATGGAGTGTCAGAATTGCTAAATGTTATCATCTGATTTTACAGACCGTATTTACCTAATTTCTGTAGAATGGGATTTGAAAAATAGTGCTGTTCATCAGAATACATACATTATTTGCATACCTGCACCAATGTTGGCTATGGATTATAAAGTGCATAGATGCCAGTATGTGTAAAAATTGTGCAGCTGTGTATTTCCGTAAATACTTCATTAAGAAGTTGCACATAAAGAATTTCTGCTATACAAAATTATTAGTTATGAAGTAAAATAATGAAGATGGGTACGTAGACCACTCGTGTATCTCATTGTATGTGTGAAAAACACCAAGTTGAGTACACTTGCGTGCCATGTGAGATGAAGAGTGTAAAGGACTGTGGTATAATCGCATCTATTCACTTTTAAAATTCTTGAATGGGATGGAAACACTGTCATTTCACTAGAACAATGAGACAATTTTTTAAAGCAGCAGAGAACAGTAGTTTAAAAAAAAGAAAAAGTTATGGACAATAGAGAAGGGGAAAGCAGATAAATGAGGGTCTCTTTATGCAATTCCTTCACCTGTTAGTCCCCTCCTGTCTTTGGAAAGTTTTCTTCATGGATCTTGCAAAACTATTTCTCTAATTTGTCATTTAAGTGGTGGACTTTCTAGATTCTGTTTTAATCACAAAAGAGATTTAAAGCCAGTTGCGTTCAGTGAGTATATTTCTTTTTCTTTTTTGTGACATCTGTGTCAGTGCTCTTCTATGTCATGACAAATGTATTTATTTAGTCTGTTTTCCACCTTCTTGTATTAGCACTTCCTGTTTGGGAAAAAAAAGTTTCTCCTGAGTATTTGTTATCAATCACTTTTACAGAGAACTTTGGTTATGTCAATAATTGGCTTAGATGAAGTCAGCTAGTGTTGGAAAGAGATTCTCTCAGTTCAACAAGGCAAGACTTTTTGTGCTGTTTTTTTTTCTATGAATAGGACCAATTCAGCCTCTCATGAAAATCCTTAAAATAAATTCTTCCTGACTGTGTTCTGGTGTTCCCTGACCTTGCCTACCTCATGTGTTAGGTCCTCCATTCATGCTGTGGCTTTAATGAGGTACATTCTTATTACTGTGTTGTGACTCACAGCTCTGATCAGTTGCTAAGCTCCAAGCCCTAGTTTTGCCAGAAGTTACCATGGGAAAGTTATCATTCAAAAAAAATAACCATGGGGATCTCTGCACTGCCACAAGAATAGGAAGTTTGGATTTTTTTTTCAGCCCTCTGATGTCTGATGAGAACATTCAGTAATTGATTTGTTTGCCTTTTGGTGGACTCTACCCATTTCTTAAGTGAGGCTCAAACAGCTTCCGGAATTAACTGACATAATGTGAAAAGGAAAAACAGAAAAGCAGATGCTTCATTCTTGTTCTGCTCTTTGCTAGCCTGTGCAGGTGTTTGGCCAGGATAATCTAATAAAGTAGAAGGTAACTACAGCAGCAAAAGATATTAACACTTGGATAATTGCTCCAAAGAAGAACAAAAAAGTGAAATTGAATATTCCCTGGAAACATACTCAAGTGCAATAGTACTAAAACGCTTCACATGGAAGAAATCCTCTATGCAGAACCTCTTAGTAATAAAACAAGTCATTCAAGACACAATCCATAAACCATTCTTTCTCCATATAAAAGGAATTCATTGCTTGCTTGTGAAATGACCATCTGATCACTGCCTTATAATGTCTCCATCATGACAGCAACCAAAAGCAAATGGGAACAACAGCAAAGGAAAAAGTAGTTGGAGAAGAGGATGGGGACTAGTGGGAATAAACGCAATGGCTGGCAGTGACGCTGCCAAGGCACAGCCAAGGCATCCATTGATGAGAACTCGATACAATTCAAACTTCTCTTATCCCTGGTGCATTAAGATAATAATGCTCCAATAAAATGTGAAACAGAAGAGACCACTTTGTTGTGTATAGTCCCACTTGCAAACAGAGTTGTTGGCCTAACTTGGTATGTACCTAAGCAGGACAGTAATTTAAAAAATGAGTAGTACCTTTGCTTAGCTGCCTGTTAATTTCTTATAGTGAAGTCTTCTTAAAGTTTGAGTGCACAGAGTATTTTGGGGTGACAAATCTGATCCTGACGTGTTCTTTAAAACAATTAATTTATGAGTTACTTATTTGAATGAATCAAAAGATATATTAGTAAAATTTTAGTGGATTTCAGGAAGAATAACCATTTGCCATCATATAAAGCTGAACCCTTGCTTTTATTGCAGACTTCATTCTTAACTATGGAACTCTGACCAGCTTTTCCACAGTATTAGAAGAGATGCAATAAATCCAGGTGCAAAACTGCCCTCCTTGACACTGATCTGTGCATCATAATAGCTTCTGTCTTTCATGGTTCTTGCTTTGGGGCTTTTGCAAATACTATCTCAGCTATGAAATAGTCATTGATAAGATTATAATTTTTATGAGAATGCATGAAAGGCAGTTGAAAATCAGTTACAGAGTTTCATGCTTATGTAGAATGGAGAGAATGTTCCTCCATCTTCTGTAATACACTGAACCCTAGCTATTTGTATCTAATTAGTAATATGAGGGATTTTTTTTTTTTCTAAGACCAGCTGAAATTGAGTTTTTCTACAGTTTTTACAATTTCTAAGGCAACATCCTCTAACCCAGTGATATATAGAAAGTCCTGTATTGAAATAAAGATGTTATTAAAAAACCCAACAAAACAACTAATGCCCAGTTTATGAACGTTCTGAAACTGCTGCAAAATGTTTATCATTTGATCTACAACTATTCTTATTCTCATGCTGGATTTCTTTTTCACAGCACTTTTTTTTTTTTTTTTTTATAGTTCACCAATCCTGTTTCTGTTACACTGATAAGGAAAATAAAGTTATCCACAAATTCTGCTTGCGAGCTGAGCTGGCACTAGTAGTTGCCAGCAACGTAAATTTGACATCGTCAAATTGTTTGCTAATGAGAAACATGCAGTACATCCAAGTGAAGGTAATTAGGTCATCAGAGATTTTCAAAACCTTTATTACTATGTGTTTGATAGCTCAACAGTTACCTTCTGATTTAGAAGAGGACTAAAAAGAACCTGTGTATTTGACCTCCATGGTGGTTCGTATTAAGGGAGTCCATTCTGTATTCTCCTGCCTTATCCTAGTTGTCCCCATCTTCTTCCTCTGGTGCTCTTTGACTTTCAAATAGGCTGTTCTCATCCTGAATCAGTCCTTTTGCTGTTGCGCATACCAGACACTGTTTTGCTTCAACAGTGCGGGACACAATGCTGTTCAAATCCATAATTACTACAAATGCTGATAGGAATAACAAAACCTCACAAATGTGCTGTATTTACTTGGACTGCTTGGGTGATTTAAGTATTCTTTTGCAAATCTTGAGTCATGTAATTGTAAAGGCATGAGGGTAAACTTAAATCGTAATTTTTGAAGCATTACTGCTCTAAGAATTACTTATTTAAAATACATTCTGTTCTTTGAATATGGTTTTTATCTTTGGTAAAGGTCTATTTCCTGCAGAATGGGTATGGTAGCTATTACTGCATTGCAGAGAAATGAATCTTAAGGTCCTTACTGTGATCAAAAAATGCATTGTGATGCAAGCCTGCTGGGAGCTGGGACAGACCCTGATAGACAGGTTATCTGGTTGGCCATAACTCAGCTAATCCTTGGGCTGAATTGTGACTTTAGAATTAGACATCTGGTTGGATATGAAAACAGCTTTTATGCTCAGAGAAATAAGGTTTTGGATTAGCTTCCTGCAAAAAGTAATCTGTTTTTTAAAATGGACTTTGAGTGTAGGAATGAAAACTTCTGTAATGTTTGCCCAAGTTATTAGAAGTTTGGACTTTATGGGCCAGGATGGGACTTGGACAACACAGTAGTAAGCTTTCTCTGCCAGTCTTCCTTACTTTATGAGTATTTGTCATTTTATCAGATCAGTCTTTTTTTTGTTTAGTTTTGGTTTGGGTTTCTTTGTTATTGTATGTGTGAATTCTCATTCATGTGTCTCTCCTATAACATTCTGTTAAAATGCAGTTTTCTACAGATGCTCCTGGTTAGCCACCTAATCAGGAAAGTCCAGGCACATCTGCCCTTTGACAGTTTTTTCCCTGGATGTGTTTGTGCAGACAAGGGATGTACTGCAAAGGCATAGATGTTCAGGGCACAGGTCTTTCAGCAGGGTGCAGGGCTGTGGCTGTACAAAGTATGTTTTCGGCTTCTGGGTCTGTGCAGTATGATTTGCTTTCACTGTTGACTGCAAGAGCAAGCTACAGTGGACTGGAGGTCATGGAAACTGCACACCAATATACCTGTTTGGTTTCCAAAATTGTCTGTGCAGATTTTTAGCTGATGAGAAATCAGTGAAATCATTGGTTTTTAGATACATCAGCATTTTTAATGCTTCTTCAGGACCTATGTTTGCATTTAGGCATCTAAACACCTTTAAAATTTGCTTCCTGATGTGATGGTGACTGGGATTTGGAGCATTCAGAGGAAAAGAAAAAAATGATAGATGAAGGTGAGGTTAGGAGAGCCTTACTCTCCCATTAATTTTCTTTTATCCCCAGCATGGTTCTTTCTTGTGACACCCCTGACTATATGATGACCCAGTTCTTTACTCCAAAGATGGGATCATGCTGAGGGAAAGACAGCTGAGGGTTGCTATACATCCCCACTGCTGGTGTGGGTGCTAATTACCGCTGTGTAGTAATTAACTCGTCTGTGCATCAATAGGAAAAAAAGGTCTGGAAAAAATGTTCCTTGCTTCCTGCCTACCATTCTGTGTGATTTGGAACTATTCTTTGAAGTCAGCTGTGTCCAGGGTTATTGGCAGCTTCTTCTGTAGCCTGTTATACTGCCATAATAGAAGAAAAATTAAAACAAGCAGTAAAGGGAAAAGGCCATTTTTGTAGGTTTTTTGGGGGGAGGCTTTTGGGTGTTGTTTTTTTTTTTTTTTTTTTTCTCCTCCTGTGTTGCTGCTTTCTTGGATATCATTTTAGGAGGTAAATGAGTCTGTTATGCTGAGGAAGCAATTATAATCAGTGAATCTAATGACAAATGATTTGGCTAACTACCCTCATTACACTGAACATCTGATTACACTGAATGTAATATTTGTAATTTTAAAGAGTTTCATTTACAATGTAACTTCTGACAATTTCTCTTCTGAAGCCTCCTGTGTTTATTTTATGTCACAAGAGGTCCTCCACAGAGCAATGGCAAATTAAATTGAATTCTTTATTCAGGGATGTTGCATTTCATATTGTTTCGTATAATTTTTAGAAATATAAGAAAAGGAAACTATTTCCCCCTAGAATTTATGCAAACATGGAAAAAATCTATCTGAGAAATGTAACATCTTTGTTATTTATACACACATGTATGCATGCACAACAGCCTCTCAGGCTGCAGGCTTCTTGGCAGGCTGATATTTTCCATATCCTGTATAATTTAGTTGTGGCAGAAAATAGATGGCACTCATGGCTTCAGGCTGAACTAAAATTCTCTAGTAGTTGCTTTGCTGTAAATGAGCTACAATGGCATAAAAGACCACTTAGAGACAGTTAATTACTGTGAAAGAGTTTGTCTGTCTCTGAAACTGATGAGGTGTCAAGGCAATACCTGTGTTATCAGAAAGACCAGATCATATATCAATTCCTGTAATAAGTACATGAAAATCCACTCTAAAACTGAGAGATTTCTTTCCCCACTGTTTCCAGCAGAAAACTTTTCCAAACCAAGCTGCTCATGTGGTTAATAGCTTATGTTGCTTGTCCTTGTGCTACTCGTCCTGTGATTTTAGTCTTACTCTCCTTCATGTCCGTTCACTTCAGTGCACAACATGTTAATGAGCAACTAACAGTTTTTGTCATTGCTGTCAAATTCAGAAAAGAATGACCTGAAAAGAGTTACAGGTTTCAGAGTGATTCAGTGATAAAATTTTCTTTTTGTTGCAGTGAAATATTTATAAAGCAGATGGAAAAAGTGTTTCCTTGTATTCAGTGCTACCTATTTGATATAGCTTTGTGTTCAAAAAAGCAGCAGTAAAACTAGACGGCAATGCTACATACACAAATTTATCACATATTTTATATGACTATAGACATTGAAAATCTAATGCCTCTAGGATTTTTAAAATATGGTTCCAAACAAACTAGAAACTTGTGATTTAAGTCTCTCTAAATGCAAAATATTTACAAAGGAGAGATTGAAAATTAAGCATTCATTCTGAAGGATGCAACAAGGAAATAATAGCTTCTCTCCTGATGAACCTAATGGCAAGTATATTTGATAAAACAGAAATTAAGATCCATTGTGTCTAAGTGAAGCAAGACCAGAGAGAGAATAGAGTGATCTGGGGCAAAGTAAATTAAATTTGTCTAGCTGGTCTAAAAAATACTGCCAGCTGGACTGAATTTAGCTTTGGGGTTTTTTTTCCCCTTTCAGTGCTGTACTCATTCTGTGAATGTAAATTCATTGTTTCTTCAGACTTTTGACACAGTATGATCAGTATTTATTATAGATTGTCTCTTGAAATTGGTAATTACGTGTCTTGATAGATTATATGTCTTTGCTCACTGAGGTGGACATCTGGTTCATCCTGCTTTCTTTATCCTCTGCAAATGCAGAGAACATATATCTGCAGTGGTCAAAGGTGGAGCCTTTTCTTTCACTCTGATCACTGACAGGAATCCAGCCCAAGACTGCAGCTTGTACAGCTTGTAGCTGTAGTGGAAACCCTGACAACTCAATGACTATTTGGCACTTTGTCTTTTTTGACAGTGTATTCCATGTCTGTCATATCAGGAGCTGAAAAGGAGATACCCACTGTTTGAAAGGCAAATGTGGAAGCAATTAGTTAGCATTATTTGGTTCAGCGTGGATTTGGCTGTTTGAATAATGATGGGAGAAGCAGGAAGGCAGCTGTAACTGGTCTGTGGCCCAAGAACTTCCCTTTCACATCACAAAAAGGATGGATTCAAGTGCTCTTGGATGTAGATAGAGATGCTGGAGACTAGATTCCTGGAAAAGGGGGGGTTAAAAGAGGCAGTATGTGTAATGTGGGCAGTGTTACATAGAGCAAAATGGGGCTTTTTTTCTCCAATTTTTTGTCATCTATAACTTTCTTCACATTTTTATGCTCACATTTCTGAGATCCACTGCTTGTGTGTTTATAGAGGTTTGAGAGTAGGGCTGTGAAGAGCCTGTGAAGGAGGTTGTTTCTTTGCAACCATCCTTGTCAGTTTGCACCTGAGATACTTGCACATATCCTAATGCCAATTTCTCAACAACTGTTATTCATAAATGGGAGAGAGTTTAAATTCATGGGAGACCAGTAGTTTAGCCAGATGCTGCAGTCTTGCAAGAAAATGAGGAGCACTGTGGAGAATCATCCCCTTAGTTTAAGAGTCCAGTTTCTTGGGAATTTGATTTTCCAGCATTGAAAGTCTGTGTCCCTGCTATACTCCCAGTCTATTGCACCAAAACAGACAGTTGCCATGGAAGTCTTTTTTTCTTAACACCCCCTCCCCACTTGTAAGTATTTCAGTGCTAACTAAAATCTGTGTATTTTTCTTGTCTTACCTTATAGTCACATCCTCTTGACCAAAGACTGCACCATTTCCCACAGTAGAGGGAAATAATAGTTAGTTGTTCTGGTTCCAACGAGGCTTAACTTTTGCAGTGGCCAGAAGATTATTTTATACCACCGCATGTTACTGCTGGGGTGGGGGGGAGTTTTGCCTGTGGAGAAGGGATTCATTCTGGTGGAGTAAGCATGAAGCCATTCCTGAGCCAGAGGGAGCAGCTGGGGTAGCGTGGATGTGGTTGGGCTGTGGGCTCTGTGATGAGCATTTTTGCATGTAAATCCCTCTTTTCTACACTTCTGTTATTAATATTGTTGCTGTTACTATCCATTTTCCTGTCTCATTGCTGTTTCCAGTAAATTGTTCTTATCTCAACCTGTGATCTTTACCTTTTGTGCCTCCAATTCTCCAATCCAGTCTGCTGTGGGGGAGGGAGGAGTGAGCAAGTGAGCTGTGGCATGGCTTGGAGTGATTTCAGTAGGAAGACTAAATTGGAGAACACCATTCCTAAACCATGGTATCAGTAGAGACTGACAAAAGCTGGTTTGTCAGTTTGTGACTAGGGTAAGCCATGGATCACAGAGTCATTTAAGTTTGGAAAAGACCTTTAAGATCGAGTCCACCTGTTAACCCAGTGCTGCTAAGTCCACTACTAAACCATTTTCATATATCTTACATCTACACATCTTTTAAATATATCCAGGGATGTGATTCAATTACTTACCTGAGCAACCTATTCCAAGGCTTGACAACCCTTTCAGTGAAGAAGTGATTCTTAATATCCAGTCTAATCCTCCCCTGGCCTTTTACTCTTGTACTATGACTTGTTAAGTGGGAGAAGACAACCCCTATAACGAGGCTGTAAAGCAACAAGGTCTTCCCTGAGCCTCCTTTTTTTCTAGACTAAACAAACTCAGCTTCCTCAACTGTTTCTCGTGCACCCTGTGCTCCACACCATTCACCAGCTTCATTGCTCTTCTCTGGACACACTCCAGCACTGCAGGGTCTTTCTTGTAGTGAGGGGCCCAAAACTGAACACAGGATTCGAGGTGTGGCTTCACCAGTGCTGAGTACAAGGGTGTTGTGACAAAGGGAAGGGTTTACTGAGTTGCTTACACATGAAATATGAATGACACATATTAGAGCCACACGGTGTTGAAATGTTCCATTCTGCATTTCACTTCAACAATAGTTGTGAAAGGTCAAAGTATTACTATGTATGCTCTTAGAGAGTTTGAAATCATGGTACTGTCGTGAAGGTTTTCTGTTGTTATAATTAAACCCTTCTGTAACTACTAATGACACTGATGACACTGTACATAGGTTTGTATTACTGACAGATGTTAGGAGACATAATTTAAAATCACTGAGTCTTAGCATTGGTTGAGAAAGTAATTATACCTGATAATCTATCATTTATTGAGACTTACTATTTAGCAGAAAGAACATGTAAAAAAATTTGCTTGCTGAGACAGAAAACGGATACATTTACTACAGAAACAGTTGAATTTTTACTTACATATTGTATGTGTATAAACATATTTCCAAATGTATATAAATGCAAAGTGTTGGGAAATGTTTGTGTATAAACATATATAATATGCGTGTTATACATATGCTCACCTCTACAGTTAACCAGATAGCAGAACACAGAATTGTTATTAAAGAAATACAAATGTATATGTGCATAGGTGCAAATACACAGAGGTACTGTTTATCTGGATCATAAATACATGCTTTTTAGGTTGAGCTGAAGAAAAGAATTAGGGAAGCTAACTCCTAAGATTTCCTTACTCTGCACCTCTGTTCCTTTCTCAGGTTGTTGAATGTGCTTTTTCTACGTGATCCTGAATATCTTGTGTCTGATGGATTGAAAATCTAGTAAAATTAAGATATATTTCTAGCCCTCTGTTGAAGACATCATGACTTAATTTATGTGTATGTCACAGTGATGCAGAAAATATAACAGTCTGAGTTGTTCTCTGCTGTAAGATCAAAACAAAAGTTTTCTAGAGCAGAACCCCCAGCTGGCCTTTATTTATTGCCATAACCCAGTTACCTCTCCAATCACTTCTTTTCTATCCTTGAATTTTGAAGACAAGATTACCAATACCTAGGATAACTCTATGGGCTTACGGGAACAAGAAAATGAGAATAAGACCAGAAACTTAGATTTGCTCAAATTATTTGCCTCTACAAAGTTACTCAGGAATGCATCTCTCTGCAGGTCTGGAGCCTTCTTAGGGTTCCATCTGCAATATTTTCAATTTTCAGGATTTTACGTGTCTGTGTCAGTTTTGGAGGGTACCCTGTAAAATGCTTCACTAAGAAAGTCAGTACTTCTGCATCTCCTTTGTACTTAAGTTCTGGGAAAATGCCTTGAGAAATCATTCATCTTATGATAGATTTTTCTTTTTAAACACTAAGATATTTGTTACCTTATGCTAGTGTTAGTTTTTCCTGAGATATTTGTCCCATTACTTGGCACTGTTACATATGAGATATTTTACAAAAGTGGAACAAAGCATACTACCTTGTGGATTTAGTATTGAATTATCTACCTTTGTTGTTTGTTGGTTTTTTTGAAGAAAGGCTTTTCTGCTACATCTTACAGAAATTGTAAGGCTTTAAAAGCAAAACTAGTGTTTCATTTGGAGACAAGCAACTATGATTTCATTCTGGTTCATTTCAAATGGATTAGAAAATATTGTCCAAGTTGGGCACCATGCCAAGATTGCCATTAACTTTTCCCATAAAATATGATTAAGGACCCTAACAAGCATTTAGTAATTAAGTGAAGTGCTTTGGAAATTTATATGCTGTCCACAGTTTGTCATGTTCTGTAAAATACTGAAGACATCTTTTATGAAAAGCAATAAAAATAAAGCACTTGAGAAACATCTGGGAATGTTACCTGATTGGGGGGGGGGATAGGTTAACTTGTAACAGCATATTTTGATATTGAAAATGAATGTTGTGAATTGTTGATTTTTTGTTTGTTGTTTAGGTTAATGAATAATTGACTGAATTAATGGAGTAATTCCTATAATTGTATATCGCATTCTAGTGCCCGTGTTGCTTCATTTTGTACCCTGAGTTAATTATTTTCCTTGTGATCCATTAATATGTGTACTATTCTATATTTGGTTTCTGGTTTCATTTAGTGCAGTTGAATTTGCTGAAATAAGCGTCCAAGGAGAATGGGAGTGCTGAACAGACCCTGAATGAAGCAGATTTTCCTATCTCATGGCAAGAAAAAGCAGTATAGGCTTTCAGTCTAATAATGTTCAGTGGAGAGCAGGATGATGCTTTGTTTTTAGCTTTGCTAACAAAGAAAAAGGTTGGTCTGTTGCTGCTGAGGTAGCTTTTATTGCTGTGGCCATTGAAGTGATTTATGAGTAATTTTCTCTACAAACCTCTTTTCCTTTCAATAGTCTCCAGCTTCCTTTGACACAGAGTACATTCTGGATCATGCAACAGGCTTAATGGAATAACAGAACTAGACTAGCTTTGCTGTGCTTTTTGAAGGGATTAATGCAAATCTGAAATTTGGGGGAAGATGTTTTTCAAAACTACAGCACTGTAGGAAGCAAAGTCTACTGGAATTAAAGGTGGATGAATTTTTTTATCAACTCAGTAATTCCAAGTTATTGAAGAATAAATTATATTCAAATCTGCTGTCTGCACCCCTACTCAGTTACAATGTGAGTGACTTCTCTCCTAGATAAAACCATGAAAAAAAGGGAGATCAATTTTTAACCGTGTATGCTACATGAATCAATGTTCTAATGTCTGGAGAATCCAGGTGATCCTGTCATTTGAAAGTTGGGAGGCAAGGATGCATTTTTTACAGTGTTTTTTTCATATTTTAGTGTAACTGAAATTTGGTTACCATGCTCCATAGTTCCAGGCTGGGTTGTCTCTCAGCTGTGACCTATTAGAGAGTGTACAAAGGAAGGCAACAAAGATGGTGAAGGGCCTTGAGGAAAATCCATATGAGAAGGAGCTGAGGTGACTGGGTTTGTTCAGCCTGGAGAAGAGGAGACTTAGGGGAAACCTCATTGCAGTTACAACTTCCTCATGAGGGGAAGAGATGGGAGCAGATACTCATCGCTTCTCTGTGGTGACCAGTGACAAAACCTGAGGGAATGGCCTGAAGTTGTGTCAGAGGAGGTTTAGGTTGGATATTAGAAAAAGGTTCTTCACCCAGAGGGTGATTGGGCACTGGAACAGACTCCCAGGGAAGTGGTCACAGCACCAAGCCTGACAGAGTTCAAGGAGCATTTGGATGAAACTCTCAGACATGTGGCATGACTCTTGGGGATGGTCCTGTGCCAGGGCTAAGAGTTGGACTTGATGACCTGTGTGGGTCCCTTCCAGCTCAGCATATTCTGTGGTTTTGTCATTTAGTCAGGTCTCGTTGTGCACAGGCAGTGGAACTAGATCATAGTGCTACTTGGATGTTGTCATTGGAGAATCTTTTTCTTTTTTCCTATGTGTTCCACAGTTCAGTAGGCTTTCTCTTGTTTTATTTAAACCTTGCCCAGAATTGCTGCACTGGTAGCTGTGGCCTAGTTCTCACTGGATGCCTCATCCAGGTGGGGAGGCCTACCAAATGTTTCTATTTCCAGCTGCCCCAGGAGGTTTTAGGAGCTTTACAGCCAGCAGAATGAGTTTTGTGATCAGAGAATCACATAATGTTTTGAGTTGGAAGGGACATTTAAAGTTCATCTGGTCCAACTCCATTGCTGTGAGCAAGGACAGAAGTTTTTCTAAGTGTTGCTGCAGAGGGGAAGAAAAAAAAAAGTGATCACAGAGCTATGTAGAATATTTCTTCTACCTATGAGATGTTAAATGATACCTCCTCTGTGGTGAGCAATTAAGTTGGGTATAAGCTGGAAAATTAAAATAAAAATTCCTCTAGAACTCCTGATTTGAAGGAGACAGAAGTGCTCCATGCTCTTTGCTAAAGCTCTTCCTTTTTGGTGTTGAGTAAGAGGAAGGGTTTTTTGTTTTAGGAGAGAAGGGTAGCATGGAAACCCTCTGTACAAAATGTCAGCCTCCTTTGTGCCATGCTGAAATTTGTCAACTTCGTATTTGAAAACAGCAGCCATTGCCTTTGTCAGTTTTATATAAACTTCTTCTGGGACTATTCATTGATAAGGGAAAGGTTATAGAAGAAACTGGGAGAATATGGGTTAACACACAGTAGATAAACCTAATACAGTAAGTATGCTTTCTCCATCACATTTGTGTTCTTCAGGTAAATGACAATTTTCTTTGGCTTTGCCTTTCATGCATTAATTCATTTTCAAAGAAGTGTGTGGAAATTGTAAAGAAAAGCAGTTTGTATTTTATTTGCACATTCGTGCATGAGTGCACACATTGCAAATGCCATTTTGCTTATGTGTTGTATATTTGCTCCTTGTAGGGTTTTTGCTTTTTTGTTTCTTTCTATATTGTGAACATAGGTATTTGTTCCTTCTGTCAGGACTATGTTTCATGTTTGGGATTCTTCTTTAATGCTATTGTGGTTATATACAGTGAATATAAAAAAAGCTTGTAGTGTGTGAGACTCGGGCACTGCTTGTATGCCAAAATCACTATTAGAATCTGTACAGTTGTCACAAACCTTTTCATGCATTACTTTGGTAGAAATCACTTTCAGATCAATTTTTTTCTGATAACTAGACATAAAAATTTTGCACTGTACTGTCAAAAAGCAGAGGGACAGTTTTTGTCTCCAGAAAAGAAAATGTTCCATATTACTTTAAAGGAAAGAGTGATGATGTCTGTTTAGTATTGGATTACTTCTTGACCCTTAAGATAAGGTAAAAAAAAAACAAATCCAACTTTAATATGGTGCCTAAAAATAGTCACTTACATACGTTTTGTTCTTGAGTTTAAACAATTAACAGTTTTTACCTTATTCTGTCTGTTTGTTCTTTCAGGGCATTCTACCTGGACAAGTCAAACTTGCCTCCAAATTCAACATCTAAAGCAGCTTATATAGATAAGGTAAATAAAAATATTAAGTGCCTAATTAAACTTTCCACATTACACAGTGTGTTGCTGACTTTCTTAATTCCATCAAAAAATTGAATTGTTTAAAGCTGGGGAGAGAGTGGCAGGGAGAGGAGGAGCTCTCTTGAAGCGTTTTGTCCCACCTGTGTTTTAGAGGTAGGTGGTGCCCTCTGGTTCTGCATCAAAGGGTGGGGCAGTAGGGTATCTATCTGAGAAGAGGAATAATTTCTTTTTCACTGTGCTTTCAGAGCAATGCAACTGCTTCAGAAGCATGTGGGGTAGGCTGGGGGAGGACAGGTGCAGGCAGAAATTCTTTGTTCTGAAAGCTGGAAGCGCTTTTCCAAATTAAATACTCCTTCAGCATTCTGCTCAAAAGGCTTTCTTCTGAATCTTCTCATTTAGGCTTTCTTCAAATGCTTTCATCTGTCTTTAAACCTCTGTGGCTGGGAGATCCCGAGGGCTATGAAAATTCATTTAATGCTCTCTCCTGTTGTTGGAGAGTTAATGCCTGTACTGCAGCCCAATAGGGGGAATAAAGAAATTCCTAGGCCCTTGCCTACGCTGATTTCAAAAGTGATTGAGCTACTGTGGCTTGAGAAATAATAGTGATCATCAACTGAGGCCTGTGACAAACTAAAATTTTATGTCAGTATGATCCAGCATTGATGTTAGCAGACTGATAATTCCTGTGTCTTGGATCCGTGCAGGACTGTGCAGGAGGGAAGAAGCACATTTGCCTCTCCTTCCCTGGGGAGCGAGCAACATAACTAGCCAAGCAGTCACAGGTGCAGCAGGGGATGTTTAGCTCTGTGTGGAATGCTTGTTAGCCCTAAACCTGTTCTCTGTGTATTTCAGGGAAAAGTTCAAGGGCAAGAGAAAAGCATCTCATAATCCCGATCTGACCAAGGGATGTTATGTTAGGCTAATGCATTTATTTTGCAATTCGAGCAAGCCAAAATTGAGGGCATGATCTGGTTTTGGCTGTGCTTTTCATTTTATTATCCATAGCTCTGCATTAGTCAATGGCACCAGCTAAAGTCAATTTAAATGGATGCACATTAAAGCAGTAGGCCCTAAATCAAGTTAAATCTATTTGTACCCATGTTTAAATATGCTGTTTTTTATAGTTGATTTATGTGACCTTTGTGATTTCCAGTGAAGTAACTGTCATATAGGAGTGAAGCTGCTATTCCCTAACTGTTAAAACTGTTATTAGGGAATGACTCTGTCTTTCAAAATATTAATTCTTTGAGTAGCATGGGGTTTTTTTGGAATCTTTAGGTGTTTCTGGAATCAAGAGAAGTGGGAATTTGGAATTATAAGGGCTGCAAAACTTGTTAACCTCTCGTTTACACAAAGCACCATGAGATAGTGGTTTTTGTTGCTAGACCACTCTTGAAGGATCCTCTTCTGCCAGCAGCCTTGCACTTGGATCTGCTTTCTTTACTGGGTGGATCATTCATTTTTAGTACAATAAGGCTGGTGTTATTTTAAGCCCTGCTACAAAGTTAACTGTTCTTGCTTTGTGGTATGTTTTTGTCACTTGTGTTCATTTTTGTTTTTTGATGTTGTTAGTCAGGATTAGGAACAGACATTTGATAAATAAAGACAGTGTTGTCATAGTTATAAGCTGATTTTCTCACCAAGACAATTAACCAGTCTTGGTATTCCTCGTGTATATATGTACAGTTGTGGGTTGCCTCTTCATGGCTTCCCTTCTTTACCCAGTCCATTAGTGGATATGGCACTCAAGGGTCTGTTCAGTCTACTGAATTGAAAAACACTTCTGTAGGCAGGAATGGGAATAAAACAGTCAGTGATGGTAAGAATTGAAAAGTTTTTAAAAGTTGTCTTAGGTCACATAACAGAAAACTCTGTGTTTTGTATTTGTGTCACGGAATTTGTCTTCAGCTTTCTCACCCAGACCTGGTGTTCTACCTGCATCTGTGATGACCTATTCTTTCAGAGCATGTCATGTGCTCTCGGTAGCAAATATTGAAATCTCTCTCTTCCTCTCTTGCAGCTGATGAGGCCTCTCAATTGCTTGGATGAACTTTACCGACTCATAGGGTCCTTTATCCGCTCCAAGCGCACAGCTGCCTGTGCGTACACCGCGTGCAGCGCGTCTGGAGTGGGATTGCTTTCGGTGTCGTCCGAACTCTGCAGCAGGCTTGGAGCTTGTCACATCATTATGTGCAACAGTGGAGTTCACCGGTATGACAAACTTTATTCTTTCTTCTCCCTGGGTTGCAGTCATTGCAGGTTGGAGACTGCTGCTCTTTATTAATATACACTGCATTTTACACTGAATCTCTGATATCTTAAACTGAATGTCTAACACACTTGAAAGATTTGTGGTGAAATTCTAGAATTGTATTTGCAGTGATTTACAGAAATGAACAGTATGATTTTGTGGTTTGTGCAGCTGGAAAAAATTCTTCATTCAAGGCAGTAAAAGGCAGAAATCTTAATTGCTAAAGCAAAAGAAGGAATGTTACCTAGATGAATACCACCTATTATATTGAATGCTTAATACAGGCAAGAAATGCTGAAATTCGTGTTTATTTTCTATGCTAGAGGGAATAGCAGTAGAGCTTGTTTCAAGAAAAAAAAAAAGAAACATAAGACATATGCTTTTTTGCAGGAATACCTTACGCTAACTAGAGGTTCAGCTTGTAGAGAAGTTGATGTGTTTAATACAATATCAGAAAATAGACTGGCCTATAATCAATTGATCTTTCTCATCAACCCTATGAGATTTTAATAGACAAATGACAATAGTATCATTACGGAGCTCTGCAATGCTATGTTTATGCTCCAGATGGGCAGATTACAATTTTTTGGTACATTGTATTGAAAAAGCAAAGATTACAATTGGAGAGTGGGGGGAAAAAACCCCCAACAAACAAAATAAACAAATAATCTAGTGCTAAATATCTGCAGTTTTCATAAGAATTCCAAAGTGTAGATCAGAAGTATGTTAAAAATCCTGCTTGGTTTCTGATCTATGCAAGTCCTTATTTTAGCAGACTTGATGACCAATACCTTGGGTTAGAATGAGCATTACTTTCTCCTTATTTTAAGTAAAATCCTTTCTTTAAAAGAGCTTTGAGAAGGGAGGAAAAAAAAAATGCAACAGAAGCTGCAATGCAAATTACCAGGCATGAAAAAAAAAAAGGAAAAACTCCATATACAGCCAACACTATTAAGTTGTTTAAAGACAGTGCTTGCCATTTGACAGAGTTTGCAAGAGACTGTTTTGTATTATGCTTTGTCAATGATACAAGTGTATATATCATGTTGTATACTGTACTTGATTTTAGACAGTAGCAGGAAAAAGCTGTATTATGTAACACTAGTCACTATATCAGATGAAGCTGGAAATACCATATAGCATGGGCTGTCATGATGCTGTTGTCTCAGAAGACCATTAAGCTATACAGTTTTTCTCTTTAAGTTTCATGTCTTATGTGATCAGAAAAGGCTCTGGGCTTAGTTCTGCCATTTTTTCATAAAGCTGAAAAAGATTGTCTCTGGGTTTCATCACCATTTCATGAATTTGTCAGTATATTTTTGCCAAAAATTCTTACAGTTCAAGAATAAAGTCAGAACAACTTTAATAGCCCAAATAACCTATTACCCTGTAGTGTGTGGGTAAAAAAATTACTCAGAATAATTTGGTGACTGAATAAGATGTAGTTTGCATAAATCTGAACATGAGCTGTTCTTAGATGAAAATAAATTAATCATCACATTTTTGTTCAAAACTATGGCTAATTCAAAGGTATAAAGTATTAAATGTCTATTTAAATATATTTAAAAACCACAAAATATTAGAAAACCAACATATTTGATTTAAAGACTATATTATAAGCATTGGAATGGAATTTAAAAGTGCTATGTGTGGGATTCATCTAAGTGTTAAAGGAGTCAACACCATCTATTTACATAAAGATGCAAAACACTTCTATAAAGCATGTCTAGTTCTGGTTTACAATGAGTCCATTTGAGCTTTGGTACAAGATACTGTTGCTTCATTTGTGCATTAATATTGCCTTTGTGGCTGCTATCTCTTCGGAGAAAGAAACATCCATTCCTGGCATTATCAGAGGTATTTTAAGATAGGCCCTCCAGGAAAGAAAAAAAAAAAGGATTACGTGGGAATTTTTATAGGTACTCAGGAGTTTGTGCCCAGAATTTCCAAAAGTTCAGAAGAAAACTTACGTATTTAGAGAGATAGAAAGGATTTATGTGCTCTTATTTTTTGAAGTGGTAAAAGCTGAGGAAGTTTTCTAACAACTGTTTGCTGAAGTTACTATTGTGCATACCAACTGGATAGATGAAGTTTTGCTTAGCATTTGGAGTCGTTTTCTGTGCTGTTTTCTCTTTCTGGCCTTCCTAGGCCACCTCTTTTCAGTCCAGCACTAAGTGGGCTCTGCTTTCTGGCGTTCTGAAACTGCCTGTGTGCTGACAGAAAGCTTGTCTGGTCTCCAGCTAGTAGGCTGGATAGGTGAATTTTGTGCCCAACATTTCTGTTAAGTTCTGCAGTGTTTTTTTGCACCTACTCCCCTTGTTACTCTGCAGAGTGAAATGGTCTTGCAGCACCATGAAATCCTGTGAGGGGAACAGAAGAGGAAAGAGTAAGATGTTGGATTTAATCAAGTCCCATAGACATTTTACTTGTTGCCTGCTATCTTGAAGGCTTAATTTGTCTGTTGGTTGGAGTATTATTCAATCAGGGCACATAATGTTGCAAAATAACGCTCCTTAACTTGTAACTTAGTTCTCTAGAGTTCAAACTACTGATCTTCAGTTAGAGGGGATGTTTATCTCTGATCATATCCAGCAGCTTATCTGGCTTTCTGTGTTCTTGGAAACTAAATACTATGAAGTGCTTGGTTGTGACCCGTTGCAGAAGTTCACATTTTGTAGGCCCAGGTCAAGGACTCATGACTGTTTTTTAACACTATGCTACAGGTATTAGATGAGTTGAAAACTGGTATTATCTACAGATGCTACGGTAAACAGATGGGGAAAAGATGTGAATTGTTCTTGCAGATTAAACTTTGAAAATCTATTCACTTATCAGTCTTGCCAGTTTAAAAATGAAGAATAATCAACTTGGAGCAAGGTTCCCCTGTGCTTTCTTTCAGCACAATTTCTATGATTGTTCTCCAAGGGGAATGAATATCTGCGAGTCTGTGGAAGAGTACAGGGTGCTCTGCTCATCAGCATCTTTCTTTTGTTCTTGGGGAGTGGGAACTGAGCAAGCCATTAATCTGTCAAAGTTTAGATATATTTTATATATAGATGTAGATATATACCTTCCCTCACTCAATTTGTCTCTTACTGAACTGACTGGAGAGCCTGTTCTGTGTTTTTTCAACTTAGGTGTCATGAATTGACAGGGGGCAGAGGGGAGATTCAGCCACTGCTCCTGCTAACCAGAAGCAAGTCCCAAATAGCTTGTGAGGGAGGTGCTGGGTGACTGTCCAATGCAGAAAAGGCCAAAAACTATGAAACAGCAGCTTTGTCTGCTTTGACAGTGATTGCTGATCTCTGGATCAGCAGTGTCTTGGTTTCTGACTTCTTTGTGATCCATATTAAATTGCTTTTTACGCTGCACTAGGCTAAAACAGCTTGACAGAGTTCATACTTTGATCCCTATATCCAAGATAATGCTGGGGATTTTGAATTGCTGGTGATTGCCTTGCTTTGATTTTTATTATGACAATATGTTTACCAATTTATATTAGAGCCTGCAATCCTATTTCTATTTCAGACAGCGGTTCTTTTCAAATACATTTCGATCACAAGCAAAACAAGTATGGGGGGAAAATAAGTCCCTTTAACCTTCACTCTCCTAAGTGGTGTGTGAATGCTACAAACCTCCCCTCGGATAATCGTAAGCGAACATGCCTTGTTGATCAGCATCAGGAACAGAGTTCTAAATTAGTTCAAAAAAAATCAATAGTTCGCATTTCTATTTTCCTATTTTATAGCATCCATAATTATATTCCTGCCTGCCAGTCAGCTGCCACCCTGTAAACAGCACTCTGCCTTCTATACTTGTATTCGTTCTGTTTGAAGTTGCAATCAGTCTGTACAAATGTAGGTGATGAAAGGCGCTTTTAATTTTTATTGAATCATGATGCTTGCTCCAGCTTGAGTGAGAAGAGCAAGACTGCACCACACAGACATGTCCTAGCCTCTTTCCTTGCCAAAATGAAATTAGGTGCAGCAGCTGCAGAAGTCTGTTCAGGGACCCATAGGCCTTACAGGCTCAAAGGAATAATTTAAAGCATCCAAATGAAATAAATCCAAAGTTTATTTAAATTTTTGCATTTCCTGCTGGATCAAGAGAGAAGTCTTTTATAATCTTGATGAACCCCAGAAAAATCACCATCTTATTTTCTTTTCTGCATTTTAATTTCCCCTCCAGAAATTCTCTCCTTAGTGTTACCATCCTTCAAGCAGTGGGGTTCTGGCTGGCAGACGCTCGGCTGAATGATGAGGCAGGTTTTGCCAAGGGTTGATTATGCTGTCTCCTGTAGCTGGCACCGCTCCTGCAATCCAGCTAAACCTGCTTCATCTTCCACATTGCAAAGCAGAGTAACACCATAAGCTGTCCGTCATGGCCAGCTGCCTTTCTGTGAATCAAATGAAACAAGATGAAAAATAGGTACTCTGAATTTGTATTTTAGACATTCTATCATAACAATTCTTCCTTTTAGATTATTTAGTAATTATTCTGTAGGAATTTAGTTCTGAGCTCAAGGAGTGCATGCTACCAAAAAAAAAGTCTCCTTGAAGTTTTGTAGCTGTATTTAGGCTATTAACTCCACAGTAAGAAAGCTTTCAGGGATTGATGGGACTGTTTTCAGGAGGCAGGTCAGCACAGGCTGAAAAACTAATCTATGCTTTTTTCCAGTAGTGATGAGGAAACTGTGCTTTCAGTCTTGCTGCCTTCCTGTTTAGTTAAGATTCTCTTCTATTTTTAAAATGATAGTTCTGTTATGTCTGTCTACAGTTAGTGTTTTTTTGTGATACCTTAACTACTGAGGCATAAGCAAACATTTCTTTTTGTATGATAATTTAGGGTAATAGACTGTTTCATTCTGTGCTGTTTACTACCTGAAAACAGTTACATAATTTCAAATAGATCAGAATTTGTCTTAAAGTAAATAAGACATTTAGCACAAATAGGTTGCTTCTACAGTGGTGATCATTTTATTTTGCTCTATATTTGCCTTTTATAGGCAGTCTGGTACATTTTTGCTTTGCTATCTCAAATACATACATGATGAACTAGATTACTGTTCTTTTTTGTGTTTTAAATTATGAGACTTTATTTTTTTAAAATGCAATCTGAAAATGCAGGGACGTTCATAAAATGCATGTTCATAAAAGATAAGATGAACCTAAGTTGTTACTAGTATGGATTTCAATATGTGCTTTTTTCCCCAATTTGTACTGCTTTTAACATTATGGCTATTTAGTAGCAGGGTTGACACACAGCTTTGTCACCATGCTCTGTAGAATCAACTTCTCACACTTCAGTTCCTGCACTATTGCCTTATCTGCAGTCCAGGTCTTTGAATCTGATTTTTTTTTCATACAAAACCTGCTTTGTTCCAATAAAAATAGAATAGGGCCTCTCAATCTAAAATTAAAAACTTAACCAAATCTTCTTTAATTTTTTTGGTATGAAAGAGAATTAATTGAATAGCCTGAACTATTACAAGACAGGAGGTAAATAGCAATTTTCTAGCAGACTTACTTGCCTGCCTATGGGGGAAGAAGCTTTTAATTTGAAAGACTTTCTGCACAGAACAAGAGATAATGACCAAAGCTGGGGTTTCAGGTGACTTTAGCCTTTGTTTCTTTGTTTTTACAAGTATGACAGAAAATGAGTAAATAAAAAGTGTAGTGGAATACTTTGAATCTTTTAGAAATGCTGTTCTTTCATCAAGAAAAGAATATTTAATAGTGGAAGTGCCTTCTTGCAGCATTTCCAGCTGATTAAAGGTGGCAAGATCATGGAAAGATGTTCCCTGCAGTTTTTTAACACTGACAGATGATGTCTGGTGAAAAGAAGAAAGAAGTGGGTTTTTTTTTCCTTCACTTTTCTTTGAAATGCTCTCTGTTTCAAAAAGGTAGAATAGTCACATTTATTTCTGGAAATAGATTGGATGACAGTAATCTTTCAAATGAACTACAGAAAAAAAGTCAACATTACCTACTGGATGTTTCATACATCAGAATTAAAAATTACTAATACTGAATCTAATGCACCTGATAAAAATATAGTTTTAACCTACAAAAGAACTCATTAACCAAGGTTAAGTCTGAAATACGGCTAATATATGCTTACCTCTCAGGACTGATTCTCTGATAAGTTCATGCCATCTACTTCAGCAAGTCAGAAATATCTTGGTAGTTTGTGTCTGAAAATATCTGGTAGAGCTGGGTTTGATTATCCTGTCATTAGATGGTGGATATGCCTGATAAGGGAGTTGCAATGCCTTTATTCTAAGGTTTATACAACTACATAGTCACACTGATGCCTTTTGTGAAGGAAACACGGGCATGCTGATGCATCCTTAACCATGGACTGCCCATTCTGTATGATGGTGGTGGTGTATGTTCCACAGATAGTTACTTTTGGAAACATCACTGATGGTTACTGAACCATTGTAATGAAATAAATGTACTTCATGTGCCATGGCTTTCTATATGTTGAACTAGCCTTCCCTGAAGGGTTTCCATCCAGCACTGATTTTAAAGTAGTGGCCTTTCCACATTTGCAACATCTTCACTTCACAGAGGTTCTTAAAGGGACTGAACCCAAGTTCTAAACTCCAGGAGAGTTGACTGTAATTGCAGAATACAGTACTGTAGTTAATGTATGAACTTCATGCTCATTTTCTCTCTAATACTCCCTGTGAAAAGAAATGCCATTCAGTAGTTTCAGTATATGGGCACAGAGAATGCAAGCTTGAATTTTACTTGCTTGGAGGCATTGCTGCATATACTGACTTAAATAATATTTGCTCTATAAGCATTAATCTAAATGTCAGCAGAAACAAATGAATACTTATGGTATAATTGGTTTAAAAGGTGGTCAAATGTAGGTATGATTAGTTTATGATGTACAAGAAGAAAAGTAATTAAAATAATAATAGTGGCATTAAATTACATGTTGAGTAGAAGCTTTAGATTTTAATTAGACTAAGCATACATGCACCCTTTTCAGACTTTTTTCCTATTCACATGGCCAGAACGTAACTCATTTTGACATCTCTGACTGTGGTAACTACTAAACCAATTTGCTTCACCTCATCTTTTCTATTCCAGACATTTTTCTAAGGGATGTTCTGGTGCATCTTTGGATGTAGGATGGCTGAAAGCCTAATTGAAACCTGAGGATTAATAGAATCATTTAGATTCTTTTTTACTCTGGGAACATAGATATACACTTTGCTGAGTGGCAGCTCTGTAGGTAGTGAAGATGAACTCAGATTATTTTTCCTTTCAAGTGACATTAGACAAGCTGTTGTGAAATAATCGATTTCTTAGAAAATTTCAATCTGTTTTCCTGTTTTGCAACTCCATTTTCAGTATGGATGTGTATCTGTCCAGCTGATTTGCAGCCTTTTAGTCAAAATCACATCCAGTCAGAAACAAATGGACTATTGGTGATAAAACATGACTTAATATCATTTTTTTCAGGCTTGTTGAGGATGGTTTGATCCAGAAGATGTTTGAAAGTTTGTATTTAATCTTCACATCAGTACTGTCATGACTGATGGGAGACTGGGGATAGCAGGCAGGGGCTGGGAGCAGCTACAACCCCTTCTGTTTCTTGGAAACCAAATGGATGAAATAAGGAATTCTTAGCCCAGTTGTCCTGGGAAATCCAAATGTCTCTGCCTTGCTGCTGTAATCTGTCAAGGCCAGGAATTTGTCATTCTAACTGACATCACTGAGATGATGAATTTGAATCTTTTGTTTTTCTGGCATAAAAAAAAAAAAAAAGGGATGAGAGGAAAAGAGAGGGAGTGAGAACAGATTCTGATTTATTTGCACTCCCAAATCTATGGATTTGGGCTTTATGCTTCCCATAACACAATGTTATGAGAACACTGAAGGAGTTTTCTCCCAAATATTTTCCTTGTTTTGTTTGTCTGGGCTATTGCATCCAAATGACCAGATACTTTCAATGGTCAGAACTGCTTCCAGATTGCTTTGTAAACTTTAATACCATTTGCTTATCAGCTCTCAAAATGGAGGGAGAAGAGTGGATTATTACACAGTTCACATATTTGCTGACAGTCCTTAATATTGAACCTTGCTGAGGCCACCAGAACAATCTTACAGTATCAGGAATAACCAGGTTCCATATTGTTTAATAAAACTTTAGAAGTTATATTGTTTTAAATTTGCATTTGCCTGATCTCTCCATGCTTGGCAGCCTTATTGCTGAGGTACTTCCCATTACAACTTTTCCATGATGCCATCAGATGTTTTGTGTGTTCGTTTGAGTCTTTCACAGCTGGTTTCCAGGGCAGTTTGATTTGAGATAAGGGCTAGGTACTAATTAAAAAACTGTTTGAAGAGCTGGCAGAAAGCACCAGCATGTAGATACATGTGAGTCACCGTGTAAGGTTTATATGATCAGTTTTGTTAGAGGATGCCATCTCACTGATTCGCTGTTCAACTAAAATGAAGCTATTGGAGTGTTGTTGGTTTGTATTTGGAAAGTAGTAACCTTTTTTCATAATCACAGGATAAAAGCCATAATCAGTAATTTATACTTAACTCTGTCATTCATCAGGCCTTTTACTTGCCTTAGGAGAAACACAAAATATAGTGATATTAAATTGCATCTCTAATGAAACAGTATATTGAAATGCAGTCATGTCACTGATGCTAATTTAACAATTTTTAACATATGTTAATGAGTAAGAGGGTTTTTTAAAAGAAAGAGTGGATGTATCTAACCAGCATTTCTGTAGGACTTCACCTCAAATGTAAAATATTCTATTAAGGAGGTGTGATAATAGTTAACATCACCACTGCTATCATCCTGAGTTTCTATGCTAATAATTTCATAGGATATGTTAAAAATACTATCCTTAGAATCACTATTCATATTTGCCATGACGTGAGATCTTCAATTTTAGCATAAATGCTTCAGGATTGTATTGTAGTTGTTGTCCACTTCCATAGCAGCCTCTTAAAGAAATCCTTATTATGCTATTTTACTCTTTGTCTTTACTTTTCCCATTCTGGTTGTGTCTTTATCTACACATTTGGCAACTCTATTTCTGAATCACAATTGGCATTGTGAAAATGTAGAAGTCTCATAATGTTCACGATCACCAGCCATTTTATCGGGGTTTGGATAGGGAGCAGTTTGGCAGTCTTTTTCAATCACAAAATTGCACATAATTCTTCAAGCTGACCTTCATTTAGGAGGTTCTTTTGTTAGTTATGATTCATGCGTGCAGAATATGATTTTTTTTGTTCTTTCAGCCTTTGGGGTTCCAGGAAGATAGGATGTATGGGAAAGTTGGCTCAGTAAGTGCTTGACTGAAAGCTGTACTTTGAGCCCATTAACACCTATTATACCTACTGAGAAACTTTTTACCCTTTTTGTCTGACTACATTTCAGATACTTTTGCTTTTTTCCATTGTTAGTGGGACAAAGCTTCCTTTGCTGTCTGGTCTTGAAGGTTGGATGTTTAAATTTTGGTGCTGGCAAATATTATGAACATGTACTTTGTGCAGTATTTCACCTTTCAAAGACAAGATGAAGTCACAGTGTTTAGAATTTTTAATCTAATACTTAGTTATCTTGCACCTTAATCAAACACATAAAACAAAAGATCAATAGATTTTTGCCTCAAGTTAACTCCGAGGTCAGCATACACATGAAATTGAGGAATGAAAATTATTTCATTAGCAAGGAAAATCATTTAGCTTATAAATTTTTAATAAAAGGCCATTATAAAGCTACAGATCAAATTTAGTGTCTTCTACACTTACTACTGTGAAACTTTTTACAGTCCAGAGATTAACTTAAGCAGCATATAAAACATGTCAGGGTTTTGGGTTTTTTTCAGTAAGAAAATAAGTGCAGACACATTTTTCCTCCTACAGATCTTCTGCTCAGCAAGATGAGTGATTGAAACATATTGTCTGTTCTGTGTGCATATTATAAACTACGTAAAATGCTTTGGTCAGGATTTTGCCAAAAGTCTACTCAAAAGTATATTTTAATCATGTGCCTTATTTTTTTTATTTGAACTTGAAAATCACAGCTTTTGGTAGGCTCTGCTGAGGTAGAATCATTTTCTGTGCAACCCACTTTTCTGGTTGAAGAGGTTTGATTATTGCAGTGCTTTGGTTGTGAACAGAAAAATCATCAAGCAGCTTACTGATGCTGGAATATGTTCTGCTTTCTAGAAAGTTCCTGCTTCTACTCAGGATTTTTGTCTTTATCCATGAGTCTTCTACAGTTTTGGTCTTGACTGTATGAGAAACCAACTATTTGTTCTTGTCCTCACCATGACAACCAAAATTGGATGGCATGTCCAAAATGACTTTCCCTACTGCTTCTTGCCTGGTGTGATAACAGATTGTCTGTCCTGCAGCAAGATCTTTAGCTCTGAAACTTTCCTGGTTGTTCTGACAAACCGTTTCCATTAGGATGTGGAACCACAGTCAGTTTTTGTCCCTAACAGCTTGTTTGAAAAAGACAGACAAAGTGGGACATGACAGTTCATTTGAAGGAATGCCCTTTTTATTCTTTTTTTGAAAAGGAAAAATGTCTCTTAATTTTAGACTGCACTGTACTATTGTGCCAAGAGAATAACCAAGCAAAATAAATGGCAAGAGATTGGGATCATGCTACCAAAGCCTTGGTCTGCTTTAACAGTGGAGGGTGAGAGATAGTGTGCAGAAACCACCTAGAAAGGAATTTATACAATTACACAAAAAAAAAATTTTCTCCTTGGGTTGTCACTCCCTCATGTACTTGCCAAGCCACAGTTGAGTTGTGGATTTTTGTGTGTTGTTTTTGGCTTGAGAAGTGTTGGTTTGTTTGGGGTTTTTGTTAACAACAAAGCAAGGCAAATCCATTTGACTGTAAGTCAGCAGGAACACTTGTTACACTCAAAGTCTTTCTACTTAGAAACATTATACTGTTCAGGCTAATGCCTGCATGGGTGAAGGAGGGATAAGGGGCAGGTCTATTATGTAATCTTTATATTTATAACTTTTTTTTTTAATTAAAAAAGCGCTAATTGATATAGAAGTGATTATTTTAAGGAAATCTCTGCTAGCAGATGGCTGACTTGTGTGTTCCACTGCAGCTGCACTCTGAGTGTTACCCTGGAGCAGGCGATCATTCTGGCTCGGAGCCACGGGCTGCCTCCTCGCTACATCATGCAGGCTACAGATGTCATGCGCAAACAGGTAAGATGTTCGCTGTGGGTCACATCTGCAGGTTTCCAAACAAGACATGTTATCATCTAACAAGAATGGCTTTGCCAGGCATTTTTTAACCTTCATCTTAATGTTGTGTGATGTCTATGCAAGTTTTCTTAGTTTGGTTATTTTTTTGTTTGTGTGTTTGTTTGGTTTTTTTGAATTCTTTTCCTTTATTTTTTACTGAAAGGTGTTGTGTTATTTTTTTAACTACAGGCACAGGCCATTTTTAACCAGATGCTTGCTTTCTCTGTATGTATAAATGAAGCATAATTTTTACGGGGTTATGATTTTACTAAATTATTTTTGTGTAGTAACTGCTGTGGCATCACCTTACATCAGAATAGTCTGTGATCCATAAAAATAACTTAAGATTATTAACTGTTTTTAATAAAAAGTGACTCATTTAGTGAATTAAGGGGAAGTGTAGAAGAAAAGGGGGAAAATAAATACCATTGATTTTAACTTTCCAGGCGAGATTCCCAAGGACAATGTGCTTATTTCAAAATACTGTTTTTCACTCTTTGGTCATAATAGAATATTAGGATTTAGAGGCTGTTTGAATAGATAACCACCACAACATGAACTCTTGGTGTTAAGATATGCCAAAAAATACTGGATTAAAAAGCAGTATCAACTGAAGATGGGGGATACACTGTATACTGTATTGGCACAACTTTTTCTAGAATAGCTTGTTATCAGAAAATGCTTTCAAAAGGATGTATCTTGGAAGGAATTCAGAGGAGGAGCACAAATGGTCCAGAGGTTACTAGACAAGTCTTATGAAGTGAAGATTAAAGAGCTAAACCTATTCAGTTGATCAAAGAGAGGTTGAGTGGAAGCTTAATTGCCCTGTGTGCACATGGAACATATATCCCAGCCTGTGGGAGCTTTCAACCCTATGACAAAATCATAAACAAGATACAGGATGCACTCAATCTGGAAGTGAAAAACCCCCCTGTTAAGTATTGTAACAATTAATCACAGATAAGATCCATAATTTCTGGGGTTTAGAAGGCATTTATTATTTTCATTAATTTTGCTACTTACTTTGTGCATCAATCACAGTTATGAAAATGATTAAAGAGCTACACTTCTGAGTTGCTGTAGACAAAAATGCACATATGCTGGATGACACCTTTAGTCTGTTAAAGCAATTGTGTAGATAGCCCTATAATTTGGATCAGTAACATGTAAATGTTGCTGTTGAACATGGGTACATCAGAATATTTAATCTCATTCGTTTTAATATTGGACTTTCACTTTATTCAGTGCATAAATTAAGTTTCTGAAATAAAAAAATATTTTCAAGGTTCTTGAATCAAGTCATGTACATCTGCTCAGAAATTACATCTTTAATTTGACTTGAAAAGAAATCTATTGCTATATAAGGATAAACTTGCATGCATATAGTGATATGTCTGCTCCTGAAGTTCTAGACAAAAGGCAGATCTGAGTATTTTGCAATAAAAACCCATGATTGTAGGGTTTTGCATATATCTGCTTACAGGATGTGTTCTATCAAAGTGTACGTTTTCAAAAGACAAATCTAGGCTGTTTCAAAAAATGCTGATTCATTTGTGGATCTTCTGCAGTTTATTAAATGAAAATGAAAGACAAAATGAAAGAAACTCACATGGTTTTGAGCAGCTGTAGCTGTACTTGCTCAAATACAGATGTGGAAAAAAGCCTTCAGTGAGGCTCCATTCTTTGAAGTAAAACAGCAGGCGATCAATAGCTATTAAAGCTCCTGATACCTCAATACCACCCACAGACACTGCAAAAAAGTCTGCTAGTATATCAAGACAGACTTTTTTCACACATTCTTCCTCTTGCAGGAAACCACTATGGCATTTAATAGAGTAATAATCTTTTGTTGTAATTTTAAATCAGTCTTGGAGTTTTTTAGTAGAAATATAACCCTCCATTAAATTCTAAATGTTTTGGAGTAATTTCAACAGCGCACTATAGTATTTTCTAGAAACCTGTTTGGATTTAATGTTTAAATTATCTGTAGGATTTAACTGTCAGGAGCATAATGCAGGCCATAAAGCTTGGAAGAAAAAAAAATAAAAAGGCTTCTTGGGGTTTGGTGCAGAACATTTAGTTAAGAGCAATATATGTGCCTTGTTCTTGGCTTCATGTAAACAAACTAACAAATTTTTTAGCCCATTTACACCCTAAAACCTTTGTGGAATAAAGGTATTAGCCACAGGGAAGTGCAAATGAAAGTACATCCATTCCACCTGCTACTCAGCAATATTAACTCCTATCAGTATCAGCTTTTCACAAGGGTAAATTGTCTCTCCTTGAAGCTGATATGTTTTCCAACTTGCTGCTCCAGTACTGAATAACTGGAGGCACCTGATTGACTGGATGACCTCAAGAATAAAGTCAGAATCATGTTGAACAAGACTTATAATAGGCCTGACTGTATTGTCAGAACAATGTTCAAGGTAATAGCCCTGTCAGTTATAATAAAGTATTCACAAGCACCCAGTGTGTGAGAACTAAAGGAAAGAGACCAACTTGTGAGAATGGGTATGAATTTGGGTCTTTGGGATGATTATAGTTAAGTGCTTTCTGTTTTTCATCTGCTAATCCAGTCTTGATTGATTTATAAAACAAAAAAAAAATTGACAAAACGTCCCAACTATCTTTTAGTAACTTTGTTTACTCATTGCCATAAACAGCTGTACCTGCAAAATACTCTGTAAAGCATCCTGACAGCACTGTGTCTTCAGGATGCAGCAAACTATGGAGAGGACAGGGCATAGGAAAGGAGCTGTAGGAGGCACAGGGCTCTAAGAAAGAAAGGTAACTAAAAAGTTGATAAACAGAAAAGGCCAGGAGAGAATCTGTGCTGTCTTTTAAGTGAGTAATCATGTTTTCATGCTTTTTTGTGAGTATAATAACAGCACTACATTTTGAATAATTCTCATAAGAACTGTACTGATTTAGAGCTCTTTGAACAAGGCATAAAGGGAATCTGTTTTCTTTATGTGACTGGTTCTTGCTATCATTAAATTATTGTGTGGCTTGAAAATAAACCTGTAATTTTTTTTCATAGCAATGATAATATAGAAGAGTCCAGATTGCTGGTGTCTCCTCAGAGCTGCCATCATCTTTCATCAGTACTTCCATGCAGAGAGTAGCATTCTAGAATCACATAGCACAGCTATCCCTTATACCTGTGTGAGTCAGTCTCAATTAAAAATTATATTGGAGAAGTATAAATTAACAGTATATTGAAATACAAATAGTATAATGATGCTCAGTGGTGACAGAAAGATATTATGTAGCACATTACTAGTAATTCTTGGAGGCTTTTCCTCAAAAGAAATAAGAATCTGGTGGTTTTAATTAAGATCTAATTTGTGCCTCTGCTAAACAATAAATTACATGGTTATATAAAGCTAGACTCCTCTTTAAATAAATGAATTTGATTTATTATGTGAGCAAGATCCTAAAATTAGTTTTTCTAGTGAGTGATGCAAGTAAAAATAAGCTGCCTTTGTTCTCAGAGGTAGTCACAGCACTGACGTTCAGGATCTGCATGTGATTAATTTAGATAGTTTTTGCATGTATATGTATATTTTGGCTCTCAGTGATGTTAATCATGTGCCAGTCTCCGCAGTCTTTCATGGTGGGGTTTCTTTATTATGATAAAATTTCAGAAAGTGGCACTGAGAAAAGGACAGTGAAGGTGATGAAGGTCTGGACTCAACGTGTCTAACTTTGTAACCAACACCTGATCAGCTATCCTTACGCCACTCATGACAGACATTTAAGTTGATTTTTTTTTTTTTGTTTGGTTTTTTTTCCCCCTTCAATTCCTGTTTCTGTTCTGTATACCATAGACTTGGAGACCAGATTTTATTCCTTTTTCAGCAGTAGACTTTTAGTGTTTTGATTGATTCCAGAGATGGGGCATCTACCACTCCTCTGGCCAACCTGTTCCAGTGTTTCACCACCCTCATCATAAAAGATTTCTTCCTTGTATCTAGGTTGAATCTACTCTCTTTCAGTTCAAAAACATTACCCCTTCTCTTATTGCTACAGGTCCTGCTAAAAAGTCTGCCCCAAATAAGTTTATCATTTCTGTGATAAGCCATTGTTGTGTAGATAGAAGAAATCAGTTCATCTGATTTGTCAGGTTTCAGTTGTGTTTTCTTATCTAATCATTCTCCCTATTCTCCACTGAAGATTTTTCAATTTTTTATTAAAGGTGAGGAGTAACTGTGAAGAATTGCAGAAGAATCTTGCAGAACTTCATGTCTGAGCAATAAAATAGCAGATGAAAATCAGTGCACATAACTCATAAGTGAAGTACACTGGGGAAAAACCAAACCCTAAGTTCACATTCAAAATAATTGACTCTGGGGTTGCTATTCCATTTCATATTCAAGACCTCAGGATATGACAGAAAACATCAGCTCAGTTCTCAGTAGTTATCAGTAAAGCAGAGGTTATGATGGTTTGGGTGGAGATAGATGACAAAGTACAAATCATGCTGTCATGACCCTGCATTTTGAACTATCTGATATTCTTATCCCTTCCATAAGGATACAGCATAATGGAAAAGGTTCAGAGAAGGTCAGAAAAAAATTATCAGTGGTTGGGAATGGTTTATAGACAGAACAGACATACAAAATAATCTAGGATTGGTCAAATTCATGAATGAAGGAGGATATGACAGACTTCTACAGAACATGTGCCATGGGTAAGGACTGACTATTGTCCTCATCATTGCAGAACTAAAGGGATCAAATAAAATTGTCAGATTCAAACCAAATTAAAATAGTGGAAATCTGGAGAGAGATTTTTTTACAAGGGTGCATAGTGATAGGACAACGGTTAGTGGCTTTAAAATGAAAGAGAATGGGCTTAGATTGTTCCTTTGATTTAGAAAAAAAATCAGACTTTAGGTTTAGAAGAAATTCTTTCCTGTCAGGGTGGTGAGGCACTGGAACAGGTTGCCCATAGAAGCTATGCATGCCGCATCCCTGGAAGTGTTTAGGGACAGGTTAGATAGGGCTTTGAGCAACCTGGTCTAGTGGAAGGTGTCCCTGCCCATGGCAGAGGGACTGGAATGAGACCATCTGTAAGATTCACCAACCCAAACCATTCTGTGATCTGTGACATAACAAGCTAAGATTGTGCCAAAGATGTGGATCTCTTTTCACAAGAAAGTTAATAGTGCGAATTTACTAATGGGTTCAAGATGAGAAGAGAAAGAAGAGGATCATTGAAATTGATTAAATACATTGTTGATGCTGAACAGAGGAAGTATTGAATGACTAATGATTGAATTCTGAAGGAGTTTCTGAGGAAAGACGTGTTTGTTGTGCTCTGTAGTCATGTGTCTTTGCAGTTGTCAGAGTTGAGCTTAATGAGCTAGATGCAGCTCTAGTGAAAAAAAAATATATTCTGCCTTCAGTTTTGTAGGTATTCTAGTTCTTTCTTTTCTATCTTAGCCACTATTTTTTGTTCCTACAAAAAATGTAAGGACACGGTATTTTTTTTACGACACATTTGATGTACATAAATTCTGAGAACCTACCTGTGTGTAACCAGATAACCTTTTTCATCTTCTGTTTGAGTCCATAGCAGTGAATTAACACCTTCTCAATTACCTGAGTATCTTCTTTCAGTCAAATGAAAGGCCTGGTCTTATTCTAAGTATTGAACCAATGATTATATCTCTTTTGCATTCATGTGACTCTAGCTCTGCAGTTCTGTTAGGAGTGAAAATTATCTTTGATACTTCACATCAATCAATTATCTCACTGTAAGAATTCTGAAATTATATATTTTTGTTCTCATATTTTGTCCTGAATCTAGGTAGTACAGAAGGAGAAATAAATGGAGAGTAGTGAAAAAGTAGTTTCCATATCCTTTAAAATTATTGAAAACTTGGTATTCTTTATGATAAATACTTTAATGCTTCACTTTAAAAGCTAGACCTCATAATTTAAAAATCTAAAAATTTTACAAAGTTCTTTGATATGTCTAAGTTTGTTTGCAAAAGAGTCTGTATTTTTCACTAGCACATATATGAACATTATGAATGTTTTATCAACTTCCTCCTTACTGGATGAGTCAGTGAGACAAAATTACTTTGATTGTTGTTTTTAAAAGGGTCAACTGAGGTACAGAGAGACCAACTTTTCTAGTTGACCCTGCTATAAGCAGGGGTTTTGTGCTAAACAATCTCGGGAGGTTCCTGCTTGCTTGATGGGGTTTTTTTGTGGTTCTTCTATTATAAAGGAAGATCAGGACCTGCAATTTTCTAATTCTTATTTAATGCCTCTATTTAGGTAATTTTTGTAGTTTTAACTAGAAAGCTGTTCATAGGAAATAATATGTAATATTTGTTTGTTCAGAAGTTCACAGAAAATGAGTGACATTTCAGAAAAGAAAACTACTTTTACAACAAATGGTGACAAAAATCAAACAAATGGAAACAAGATATGTTTGGATTGTTTTAAACTTAAATGTTAATTTTTTATTAATGTCTTCTGTATTAGCAAGATGTGACAAGTAGGAAGATTTTTGTTTCTTTTCTGCCTATTTCTCTAAGTTGAGGATTAATGTACTGCTTTAACTTGTTCCCCACCTTAGAAGATGATAGTTGTTTTGGGAGATGGAACATATGTATTAATTAATCATAATCAATAGTTTTATTCATCTAGAAAGCTCAGAAAATTTCCTAACTTGTGTTGGAATAAATTAAACAAAACTGTTGTTTTTCTTTCACAGGGTGCAAGAGTACAAAACACAGCCAAGAATTTAGGAGTCAGGGATCGAACACCACAGTCTGCGCCAAGGTAACTGATTCTTTGTGTCCTAGACCATGTTTTTTTCTAGTTTGTGCCAAAATCATCCTAGCTAGCAGTAAACATTGACTAGATTGTGCCCTAACTGGTAAGATTTGGCTTAATGTACATAAAATCAACTGTGCTCTTAGCCATACAATTTTACTTCAAGTAATCAATTGCAGAAATTCAGGCTGTGTAGCACTTCAAAACGTGCTCAGTTTTGAAAAATGAAACCTAGTTCATGTTAATTATGAAAATACTGGATTAAGTCCTTCATCACTTGTATTGTTCGGTGGTTTTGGGGAAATACTCATAACTAAATCCATAACCCCATTTTAATGAAATACTGTACTGCAGTATCTCTGCAAAATCGACTTCTAGTTATGTTTAAAGATGATGTAGTCTTTCTTTGTCTCTTTCTGAAACATCCATTAGAATGAAAAATGGACTGTTCTATATTTATCCAGCTTTTTAATGCTGTGATGGATTGCAGGTACTTGAAATGTGTAACAAGCACAGTACTTATAAATGAAAATAATCAAACAACCATGTTCTTAATTTGATCTTAGTGGTTTTAGTAAGCTGGCACTAATATAAACTGGTTTTTACCTATTTAGAACATAATATTATTTTGTTGACTAAAGGTAACACATTGAATGCTTAACAGAGCTAAACAGAAATGTGAAATGCGTAACAGACCCACTGCAGTGTTTAAACTTCAGTAAGGAAACAGGGAATTAGTAAAACCGCATAGAGGTAACCATGTGAAGGAACACACATCATGTCCATAGCCTCCCAGAAAGGGTGTCTTCTGTGCTCTGAGCACTAATAATCAAGAACTTGATCTTACAAAGTTTGCTCCCCCTTTTCTCAAGTATTCCAGTTTCTCCCAGAAGTGAATCAGGCTATTGCTCATAACTTGTTTGCAGCAGATCACTGCATGTTGTTCCATGCCTGTGCTCACTGATTCTAGGAAAGGAGTGTACTTTAAGTGCACAAGGTACAAGTAAATCTGAGTAGCAGCTGCTGTTCAGTTGCTTACTAGCCATATTTATTGTAGCATATATACATCATGCATGTCCCATAAAGGCGATTATGCAACATCCAACAAAAGTACTGATTCTAGAGTGAATCCATCAGTATATAGCCCTTAGCAGCAGATGAGGGCATCCCTTTTCACAGTAGTGATTATCTGAGAGGCAGTCCAGGACCAAAATTTCCTGACCTGTCTTGCGTTGTGGGAACCTATGGCAATAAATTAACATTTTATTACATTCAAAGCTGTGAGAAGCCTTTTCGTATTTTGAACAGTATGGTTTGGGTCTTAAATGGACTCCTCCTTCATGACATAAATCTGGAGAAAAATTGTTGCAAACCAAACTTTTGCCACCCCTACATGACAGAGTGTGTATCTAGATTCCAAGCTTTTGTGATAAAGGAAAAATCTAAGTTCTTGGGGGGAAAAAAAACCTCAGCAATGAGACATTTTTTGGCTGTGCATCAGTTGAGAAAAGATCGTCTCTTTCCAGCTGAAACTCCCACAACATAGCATTGAAAAGCTGAAGAAAAATAACGAGATAGCTCCTAGAAGACAGAATAGACAGATGCACCCAGCATTGTTACCAGTCAGCATCAACAGCAATGTCACAGGAATATCCCAGACCTCCGTGTTTGGGACACGTGGTGTATTGTTAGATGCATAAGTCACATAAGTCAGAATAGTCATCATCAGGAGTGATACTTCTGGTATATAGCTAAACAATACTATGGACTCTCAGTTCTCTACTTAGAAAACAATTTTAGGCTTGGTTTCATTTAACATTGCTTGACAGGGTTCTCTGTTCTCTGCAGCTGCTAATGTTTCCGTGTTTTCTCAGCAGATCTGTTTGTACCATCTCAAATAGTTGTTCCATGTATGTTGACCCAGAACAGGCTGTTTCTGCTGTATAGCATCTTCAGCAACTTTAGTTCCTTGGGGATTTATGCAGCCTTATTGTTAGTTTGCTTCAGAATTCCCCTACGTCACTTGCTCTGAAGACAATGATTTTAACCTGAAGAATACACAGACCTTATTACTTGGGGCTGAGCTTTGCTGCACATTGTTCCATAGAAAGTAGATTTTGCTAAAACATCATCAAGTATTAACCCCACTGCAATTACTCAGATGAGATTCTGAGTGTAATTTTATCAGTCTTCTGCCAGATTTGAATATCGCTGCTTTATTATACCAGTAGAATCAAATAACTCAACCCCTGTTTATTCTTCTCTGTGTAATTGTCTGTATAAAGATCAAACTGTCTTAGTCTCTCATTGGTATAAAAAATATGAGATATGTGTATGGCCTTATATATGGCTCCTAACAAATACTTTGGTGTCTGCACAATGCAACCTTAAATGATTGTGTTTCTGAATCTGCCATATGACCATGTGGAAGAACCCAACGATCTTCAGAACATATTATTGTGAAGCTTGGAAAGCAGGTTTCCAGTTTCTGTTTGGCTGACAGAACTGATTCTCTACATTCTTACCACCCAGAAACAGTATTGCTTGATAATCACTTCCAGGGAGATTCAGAGTAAAGTTATTTAGCCCATGGTCATTGTGTGTTTTCAGTGTCCCATGGGTTTTAACTCCTAAGGGAACTGAAATTGGAGAACAGCAGTTATCCTGCCGTGCTCTTGCATAGCCACGTGATGCTGTTTCTGCCAGCATGGGCCCAGATGTTGCAGAGGCTTTCAAAACTCATGGAGGAAGCCGTACATACTCACATCACATCATTTCAGTAGCAGAGTATCATACCAAGAAGGCATCAGCCCATTGTTCTTGAATTGTTTGTGGATTCCAAGCATGTGTTCAGATTTTTCTTTTCTGTGTTGATTTGTATAATTTAGAAAATTGTGATTAGTTAAAATGGAGTCATATAAATCAGTGTGAAATTTAGCAGGCAAATTTGCAAAATATCCTTGTCATACTCAGATATTCTTGGTATCTTAAGTATCCCTAACCTCCAAGTCACTGGGAGATTCACTGCCCTGCCTGTGGCCAGACCTACCAAACGTGCCATCTCTTTGATATTTCAACATCGGAGTCTTCATAATGCACATGCTGTGTCTTTGTCTTTTTGTTTCCTGCTTCTGATGCTTTTTGTCCTTCCCATGCCATACGTGGTGCCTTGTTATTCCTTCAATGATACATGTTCCCTGAGGATAAGATGTAACCCCTGAATGAGATCATGTCTATTGCTAGTTCTAATTGCTGTGGTTGCAGAGAAGATACTGTATGCTGGACAGGAGTACAGAACAGAGGGTTTGAGGTCAGAATGGTCACCTTTTATTTTCAGTATTTCTAACATTAGGGTATAAAGTTTCAAACACTTGCTAATAACCAAGTCCTTGCAAAAGGGTTTAACAGAAGTTCAAAAGCCTTTATAAAAGAAGCGGCTATTTCGGGCTGTACTGAGGTAGTCATTTGAACCAAATTTTACTGATCTTGACTTCATCCCTGTGGAAACAGAGGGGAGAGAGTTTGAAATCCTCATGTTGATGTGTCATGTTTGACATCTGTCTTAGGTGCTTCAGACAGCATCAGTTTTAGGGAACTGTTCTCAGAGTGGGATTTGACTGTACCAAGACAAAACAGAAATGGAGGCAATTGCATTCACTGAGCAGCTTTTCCAATTCAGAAATTCAGGGCAACAATTGGTAATTGGATTAGTGGAGGGAGCTTCACTGAAGAAATATGAAAATTTGACTATACTGAAATGTCTTTATAAAGTCTGTTTATAGATTCATATTTTAATGATTCTACTTTCAATGTAAACATTAATGCTCACAAAGAAGATTTTACTGGTTTTGTCTTTATGGTATTAAACTGAATTCCGTACCTCTTGTTTTGCAATGCAGGAAGATGTAGATTTAGTCTGTATGCATTAAATTCACTCATCTTAATAAAGAACAAGCTCTCAGAATAACAATTGCTTTGTTTTTTGTCACTGTCAGATTATACAAGCTATGCCAGCCACCACCACCTGTTGGAGAAGAATGAGAACTGCTCCAGAAAAGAACACAATGGCCTTTAGGATACTGGGACTATATGACAAAAATCCAACTGCACTATAGTAATATGTGCCTGGGGCTTTGATAAATAAATTAAAAAATAAAGAAAACAAACCCTTTTACTCAGGATAAAGACAGAAATACCCTAAATATTCTCTATTGGCATTGAAAAATGTCTTCCCAAAAACATTTCTGAAATCTGTGCACTCTAGCCTTACACTAGTGGATCAGGAATCTTCCTTGGGAATTTTACACTGGAATCATATTAATTTGATGTGTCTTGTTCAGCCACATTATAAGTATAGCCAGCAGCTTGAAAACAAATGTCTTTTTCAGAGGGAATGTCTTCACTATACAGAATGCACACTGTACAGAATGTGTTCTTGTGGAAGGAATAAAAGCCTATATAAACTAGCCTTGATAATGAGCATGCACTTCATATGGGGCCCTCTGCACTTGAAAAAGCCTTTTCTTCTGTCACTGTCCTAATTTCTCAGAACATTCACATTACTGTTTTAAGGATATGATGTATGCAAGTGAAGTTTAAAGACAGATAACTCATCTCAGAATTGTGTTTGTTGGCTGCAGTCAGACTGCTGCTATGAACGTGTGCTTGTAATCAGGAAACTCAGCCATGTCTGAAGCAGCACGTTGTCACGCTGCTTTGGAAGGAGGACCTATATAGCATGTGAGGTGAAGTTCTGCCCTCTTTCTCTTGCCATTATAATGAAGGGAAAAAAATAAGTCTGACCTTCATCCGTTGTTAGGCTGAATTTCAGACTGTCTAATGGATGATTTACGTTGTTGTGTCTCTGCATTTCAGAGTTTTCCAGATTTATGTATATTCTTCTATAGCACTACACTAGCAAATCTACAAAAGGCAGGGATGGTTCGGTATTGTTATGTTTAACTGGAAATATCTGTGGTTTAAGTTGAAGCATAGTTCAGGGTTTTGGTGTTTTGTGCTACATTTCCCATCTTTAGTCAGAATTGTTTTGTATAGCATTTAATTTCTTTGGAGTGGTAATTGTTATACATTTATTTTGAAATTGTACTGACTGTTTAGAGGGCCCAGGGAAAATTTAGCTGCATTTGGCCATTCTTTTGGCCAAAGACTTTTCAGAGAAAATGCCCCCAAATGAGATTTCATATGTGAACACATCAAAACTGTATTCTGAAATAGTTCTACTTGCCACAGTAACTATGCATTCCATTAGAGCAAGACACATACTGTCTGAATAAAATTTATTTTTTGTACAACAGAGGTCTATAGTTATGCTGTAGCAATCACACTTCACAACATAATTGTTGCATATGATCTAATTCTTTATGAAATTGTCAACAAATATATTAATACATAATTAAATGAATGAGAATTCAAAGGGATCTGTGCTCTTGCAGAGAGTGGGGTTTTTATATGGGATATTTAGGGAACTTGTTACTTTTCTCCAAAGGAGGAATTAGAGCTCCTACCTTTTTCAGTATTCTAAATGTTTTTACACAGACATTAACTTCGGTAAGAAAATAAATATTTTTATATATTCACAAATATATATGTCAGTACATATATATCCTCATTTCAATATGTCTATATTTATGTAGTCATATCAGTTACTGGTTCTACCTTAAATATAGAATGTTTGCCTTAAACTGTGACAAAGACTTGCAGTAATGAACACTCCAGTAACAACTTCACCTCTGTGCTTTGAAGTATACTCTCTTTCACAGTCAGTGGAAGGTATTGGGCTATAATCTTTTGGAAAAAAAAACAACATACAAAACCAAGAAAACCTCCAAATTAGAAAACAAAGTTTTACTTTTAGAGACTTACTTTTTTTTGGTCTAGCATGACCTAGTTTTTGTACATAAGAAAGAGTCAAGTTTTCTATAGCTGCTGTTCTAGTCAGGATCTCATACTCTGAGATGAGTTTTACCCAGAACAGCAGTATCGACTGCGGTTGTTCCTACTCCAGGCAGAAGCATCAGTAATGTTTCGGTTTCTGCTTGTTCAGATGGCAGAAGGACAGAGAAGCCATAGCTGCCTCGTGCCAAGGGTGTGCCGCTGTCAGCCCGCCCGGGAGCTCCCATCCTCCTCTGAGGTTTGCCTGCATGAGGTTTGATTTACTACAAGGGAAGTCAGCTGTCAGCTATATGAAGCTGCTAATCCTGTATAGTGTCAAATAGCCCAGAGGACAAAATCTGTTGCTTGCACATGCATCACTTCTTTATATAGCACTGAAAATGGTAGCGCAAATTTTCCAAAATAATCTCCCTGTATAATATGATAATTTGCTATTTTATTTTGTTGTTGAAAGCATGGCGTAATAGACATTTGTATGGGACAGATAGTTATGAACCAGTCACTGGACCACATTCTGTAGCTGTTGTTTCATGAATGTGCATCAGAAATCTTGACCTCTTGTTTTTGTATCTAATTTTTGGTTCTTTAGTCTTTTTTGCCCCTTCTAGGGACAGTTTTCCAAAACGTATTCAGCATTATGAGCTTTATTGGTGACTCATACTGCAAAGTAAAGTATCTCTTTAGCCTGGTATCAAGGAGCTGAGAAACTTAAGTCCTGGTTTTTTTAGGACTACAAGTAATGCATAAAAGTATGATTTCACGAAATTACACAGTATCACAGAATCAATTAGGTTGGAAAAGACCTCTGAGATCATTGACTCCAACCTATAGGTCATTGAATCCAGCCTATTTCCAGAGGAAATGAGACATAAATGTCCCACTGACTGTCTAATAAAAGTGAGTGCCTGATTTATCAAAATGGTCTTCAAAAGCCTGTATTTGCTTGAAACAGTGTGCAGCTTTTCAAACTGCTTTTCTTGCCTTATGTTCTCAGAGCATACTGCACATTCTAACACATTGACTTCTAATAACATTATTTGGACCTTTAATAAACCCATTCTTAAATTATAAATTTACATATATTCATTATTAAAGCTATTTATCTTGCTTGGTATATGTAGAGGATATATTTGTTCCTTATACAAGGTGCACTTGCAGAGTAAAAAAAAATCCGTTCTCATCACAGTATGTTTATCCTCTCATAAATTTCTAAACTTACAGGTGACAAGAAGAGATGACCAAGAGTGATGATTTACAAGGAGTGTATCACCTATAGCTTCTTAAATCTTTGCTTTGACAGAAACAGGTTATGCAGCCTATTTTTACTACAATGTACTGTACTGTTTTAGGGAAAGCATTCTGTATGTAAGTTTTACTTTTTTTTCCAAGACAAGTGTAATTTTTCCAGGAATAAATTAAGGCATCTAGACTCATGCATTACCAAATAGTACCATGATTCAGTGCTAGTCTGTGGGTGATGTATAGGTGGTTTAATAACTGGGAAGGGAGGGTTACAGGCCAAGGAACAGCTGAGTGGCCACAGAGTTTCTACTTGGAGAAGACTTAGGTTTTGATATTAAGTAGAGCTGATGATGTTTGGCCTATCTTTGTAGCAATGAATAATAGGATGTTAAATAGTCTTTAGTCTATGAAAGGAGCATTGATTCAGTTTAGTTCCCCAAATTAGTTCCTTTGTAACACCTATTTTCCTTGTAGATTGTAAATGAATATAAAAATGTATATAGTCCAGTTTCTCAGTGTCAAACTTTTTTGTGTTTAGAGATCTATTTTAAAGTAAATATTCCTGCTGACAGCTGAAACAACCAACCAATTTTATGTCCATTGAGAGTGTTGCAATCTTTAGTGACTTTTTGGGTAGATTTCACTGATTTTTAGTGAATGCATCAGGGTTTTGGACTGGTTTGTATTTGTTTATTTTGATGCAGTCTACAGTACTCAGAACTTCTACTGGTTTAGAGCCAAAACAATTAAACTTTAGTCAACAATGATTTATAGTAATCATACATAATTTCATTTGTAAGAATCCTATATTGGGAAAAAAATGAACAGTTTTAGTAATCTGTTTTTACCAGAGAAATTCACAAGCAAATATGTTTTATTAATTCATTGTCAGATGTAGTGTGTATATATATATAAATATGTATTTAAGACAATTTCCTGAATGTGAGTATACACATCATGGTTAAGCATGATGCTCAAAAAAGGAAAGTGTCTTTCATTTATTTTCAATTAAATGGGCAAATCAGTAACTGTAGTGTATATATATCTATGTTGTTCCATACTCTTTATTTTACAGCTCCTTCATGGATATGTCTGCCGGCATTTTGCACATATTTTGCACCATTTTTGTTTAACATTATGAAAAGAGCTAATGCATTGCTTTATATATTTTATCTCTGTACCGGTTGATAAAGGCAGGTAGTGGTTTTCTAATTGTACTCCAACAGTACCCTGGCATTGGTAAATTAGATATCCAGCACATACCAGACTCAGTATATCTGGATTTTGCATCATTAGGTTTTGAACTATAAAAAGATACTGCACTCATATTTTTGTATTCTGACAATTGTATACGGTTTTTTAATATATATATATATATACATACTGTATATATAAATCAAGTTTTCTTAAAGAAAATTTATGACTTTGAACGTTTCCCTTTTCCTGCTAGAAGATCTGTGTTTGTTTCTTGTTCTGTATGCATAAACAAATACGCAGCATGCACAGTTATACAGATGTTAACACCATCAAGAAAGCTGAGATTGTCCAGAGGCTAATCAAGTTTGTTTTTTTCTCTTATGTTCTCCAAAAATAACATCTCCATGTTAGAAATCTACTTTAGAAGTAACTTCTGCTTCAGTTTGAAAGTCCAATTGAGTGTTAAAAGTAGCTGGAACATTTATGCAAGCACTTAGATTTGGACTTGCAGGGGAATATCCATGACATCTGTGGGGGTGTGTGTCCTATCTGTAGTACCATATGCCAGATTTAAAAGACTAAGCCTTATTAACTTAACACCCTGTATATAGTGTATGTACTTGGTTATGCTTGTGTTACACTTTAAAAATGAACTTAATTTCTGCCTTGAGTATTGCACACATTTTTCAAATGAAGAATATATTTTGTAACATGTCATTAAGCACAAGAGAGCATTACTGATTTGAAATATGTGTAAGTACAGCCATACACAGAATGTCTCAGTCGACTTTTGTTTGGAAACAATCAATGTAGCAGCTCTGTGGGTAGTTGAGTTTGTTAGAAGTAACCCTTGGCATTAAATAACCTTGAAAATGGATTTAAATTACATTTTCCTTATATGTAAAGTGCCTCTGTAGCATACTTTGAATCAGATGCTGTATTGATTATGGGTAAAACTAATACTGTGTACTTTTAGATCTATGGTTTATTTTTTTAGTTACATAGTAAAGACTGGAATGGTAACAATGTATTACAAAATGCCAGACAGAAATAAACCCATTCATAATATGGCCACTGCAAATCTCTTTATTTGTAAGCAAGAAATAAGTTGGGAGGGAGGGGCTTGAGGGTCTTTAACCCTTTCAGTATGGCTGCCCTAGAAATTCTGCTGCAAGAGAACGAAGAGTAAACTTCTATAAATAAATGTTTATAATAAGAATCTCTTCTGAGAACCCAGGCCCAATCAAGGTTCATTGCTGGTAACTAAAATATATCTTTATAACCAGTGGGAAACTGAACCCTGTGTAAGCAGTAGTCCCTGGCTTTAGGCAACTGTTTTGTGAAGGCTAGAAGAGACACTGGCATGAAAATCACTTTCTGGCCCCATCGTACCATTAGTGCTCCATGAAGCTCCAAAACATCCACCATGGCTGGAATTTCCTTGTCTGAAGACAGAATTACGTAGCTTTTATTGTCTGTTTACTGCTGTGCACACAGGTATCTGACAAGCATAGTGTGGAGTGTGTACTCCTTGTGCTAAAAAAAACCTATAGATGACTGATCCTTTGGCAGGATGAGGAACTAGCTCCTTTCTGCTGTTGGCATGCCAGGGATTTGAGGAGTTGCATTGAGTGTTTCTTTTATAGGACTGAAAGCTGATGAAATATTAGACCTTGTTGACAGTTGTCTCTATGTGAAGGAAATTCTGATTTTTACATGGTTGTTGTGATAAAGTCTGAGAGGAACACTGGAGACAGGACAAAAAGCAACTACAATTACTTTGTAAAATCCCTTTTGTTTTCCATCTGCTAGCAAGGAGAAGGGTGAGGATGCAAATATTTCAGGAAAGATACATTTATTTTTTTCTTCTGTCCTATATATTCCTCTCCCTAATTTTGTGAAGGGAGACATAACATTTCAAAGTATTGAGCAGCAGAAGTGACTAGAGGATTTCAAATATGAACTGCTTTTCTACCATCACAAGTGAAGTTTCTTTTTTCAGTGCTCCTCATTTCTGTGATCTTGTTGCCATGAATACATCAGAAATAAAGTCCAAATAATTCTTTTCTTGATCAGTGTACACAATGGGAATAAATAGTGTTTTGAAACAACTGCTGAGAAAGGTAATCAATTACACCACGGTAACACTTGAGTGTCCAGTGATTTTGCATCTTTCATGAGAAAGTGTTGCTGTCCTTATGATTTGAAAGTGAAAAAGTCTGCACTGGGACTCCTTACACTTACGTGTCAGAGGTCAAATGAGAAATAGTGTGAGTCCACAATTCAAAATAGATAATGTATTTTCCTTACATCAAACTATGTGTCTGCTAAGCTTTGAAAGTAGATGCCTCCTTTTAAATGTTACTCATAAACTTACTTTTACTATGTATTTGATTGCTTTGGCGGGTTTTTATAGCTTATTATGTCATGCAGGAAAGGACAAATGATGCTCATGCTTGGCTTATACTAATTAAGTAGAAATGCAAACAGTTACTTCATTTTTGCTTGTAGAAGTCTTAATTTTCTGAAACTGCTTTCACACATAGCACATGATTTCCTCCCCTCCACCCCATTCATTTCTATATATGTTTTCCTATGTGGAGCTGCCAGGGTTCTGAGGACACTAAAGTGCCCTAATTGCCCCAACCAGCCTCATCCTTGCACCCACTGGCCATAGATTTGGGGCAGCATTTCAAGTCAGGCCTGGGAAGCTACTGTCTCCAGCCACATCTCCTGGGTGGACCTTGAAATCTGGGCTATGGGTCGCTTTGTCCCTAGTCACATCTTCTGCTGTTTGTGATTGGACTTCTAGATGGACCTTGCACCTGCTTTAATTATTTTGCCTTGTTGCATCTTCCCTGAACTGTCAGCAGAGCCTGTTTTTTGACTGGTCTTGTCAGGGGGAGGCCACTGGACTGTGTTTACCCACAGGTCCAAGCTTGTCCTTCAGGGAGTGGATCTGCTCTTGCTGCTCTCTGAGAGGAACATCTAGTGCTGGTACAGGTTTTTCCATGTCTTACACACTACCAGCTTCTATTGTATTAAGGCAGATCAATGAGTTAGAGTAATGGGTCAGGGGGAGGGAATGGCGAAATGCCTGTTTCTGGTCACAGGGTGGATGGGAGGCTTCTTCCATTGATTTTAATTCTTGGGCTAAGGGTAGCATACAAAAACATGTATATCCCTAGTTTGGCAAAAGGATTTGAAAATGCATCTCCAGAACATGACTGGGGTGGATAGTGGGGAGAAGATACTGGGTACTGAGGAGGACTGCAAGGTAAGATAAGTGCTGAGCAGTGTAAATACAGCAATGAAATACCCTGAAGATTTTACTTCAGTTTTTCCAAGTATTTAACACAGTTGAAATGTTATCAAACAATTGCATCCTTTATAGAAGACTCGGTATAAATTTTACTAAATTTAACTTACATATAGAACTTTTTTTCAAAGCTCTAGCTTTTAGCTAGTCATGTTTTGTTCTTCTTATTTAGAGTTCTTTATCAGAGCAGGAGGGATTTTAACATCTGGAATAAATAATTGGTGTCTTTCTTTGCGAAGTATAGTAACCTCTGAAAGTAGGAGGAAATTGTACTGGATATATTCTCGGAGCATAATCAAATGAAAGGAACACCAATAGGCTTTGATTCTGCTTTCATTTAAATGAATAACCAAATTTTCATTGACTGCAGAGAATGAATCCATAATGCTGGCACTATTATGCCAGAACCTAGCTTGAATGCTTGTCAATGTGTTTAGTTCACCTAATTAATGAAACTATTCATGTCTGAAGACAGAAAGCTTGACTGGAAATGAGAAGCAGACCACGTGTAATCAATGAGGTTTTGTCATCAACCAGCCATAAGTCTAATGAAACCAATACAGGACATGACTGCAAGCAAATGAACATCAGCACTGTATTATCTACAGTCAGTGCATCATCACAAAATTTAATGACAAAGTATCACCCAGATTAAGATGGAAATCATGTCTAATGCTAATCAGTGCTACATGCTCATATTGTAATACATTTCAAAATATGTTGAGTGATAGTTGAATTCAAAGTCAAGACAAAGTGAAGCTTGATTGAATGCTTAGTAATATATTTGATGTTGTTCCAAAATAGGAAAATACATAAAGCTTTAATATATTAAGAAGTTGGGTAGGTGTTTGGAATTTTGACAGCACATCCTGGAAAATTAGTAGTTTGGGAAGCGTAGGGAAATAATTAAAATCGTGCCAATTTTAAAGGACATTTGTGGGCCTGTTTCAGACAGAACAGACAGTAGGCTTTCATCTCTGGACTAGGTACCATGACTTTTGAGAGAAGGCATTAATATTTGAAAATGTAGCATGGGATGAAACTACACTGTCTGAGTATTCATCACACAAAAGTCATAAGGAGAAAGAGAATCTCTTTTGGTCTTAAGCCTTATCTTTAAAGAAACACAAGTTCCCTATCTAATCATAGTTCCTAATTTTATACTGTTGTGAGAAATAATCAACATCTCTCTACTGTCCTTAGTAACAAAACAATGCATTAAATGGGGTTTGAATACATTTTCCTTTTTTTTTTTTTTGGTTTTGTTTATTTGGGTTTTTTTGTTTGGTTGGTTTTTGTTTTTCTCTCTTTCATTTAATAAACTCATTTATTCTGCCAGGTGAGATTTGACTTCAGTTTTCAGAGGAACAGTAGAGACTAAGTTTCCAGTCACATTGATGTTATGGGCTTGTTGTGCCTTCAACATCTTTCTTGAAGGCTATAGTCTACTGGGAGCTTCCTGCTGGAGCTTCCTGGTGGAGAGCAGGCAATGAGAGGACTCTGAAGATGGAGGAGTGACTGAAATGCTTTCTGTTGAGACTGTTGTAAAGATGCACGCTGTATACATTAGTGTTCTGTGTTCTAATTTCTACAGTCTAAATGACCTCAGTTCAGTGCGGTGAAAGTAGAATATGAGCCTTACAGATGGTCTTTCGTATATGTGACTGCTAGAGAAAGAGGAAACATTCTGTACCAATTAGAATAAAAGTGAGACAAATGCTTATATTGTGTTTTAAAATGAGAAGGGCAGGAAAAAAAAAACAGTGGAAATTCCTACTTTCTCCCTAGGTATCTATCCTCAATATTTTAAATTTGATCTAGGCCACATTAGATCAAAAGAATGGGGGCATATCCCTTGTTATAATCAGGATTTCAGTCAATTTCAAAGCGGTTCAAAATTTTCCCTAAAGAAGTAGAAAATTTGATATAAAATGAGGAGCTTATTCTACTTTCTTATACTCTCTGAGTTTTATTTCCCTGTTCCTGAATGCTGATAATCCCTGTGAACTTTCCTTAGAACAGACTCCATAGGGAGGCCAAAGAATAAACCAGCATGGCAAATGGACTCTGCCAATGTTCAAATGAAAGAAAATCACAGGTGCTGAGGGCTTTTCAAGTGTGCTGAGCCAAAACCATTTTCTGTTTTGCTTAGAATTGGTCAGATGTGTAACACTGAGCAGGGCTTTCAGTAGTGTGGAAATACAAGCTCTGCCAGGTTTTTTCAGTTGTGATACGTGGAAGCAGGTCCGCTTCGAAAAAGATGGGGCAAAATGGAAGAAATTTGCTTTCCCTTTCCCCTTCTTGTGAAATTCACTGTTTGCATCACATACAGGACTGTTCAACTGTGCTACTATGGGAAGTGAGACTTCATGTCAACCTGGATGTTAACAGTCTGTCTGCTGAAAAATAATCTGCTCTGCATCCTGCAGTGAGAGCTGTGTAGTGTTTCAGTTACTGCAGAGCAGCATGGAGATGTGGGAGGACAGACCAGAAGTGGTGTTGAGGTGCTTCTGCCTTGCACTCTTTTTAGTCCAGTACATCTTGGATAGCTACAGCAGGAAAGATAAAGAATTACTCCTTGTCTAGAGCACAGTGAGGCCACTGGTGTGCAGTCCCAGGCTAAGCATGTTCAACTGTTTTCAGATTCCAGAGGCACTTAGGTGAGAGTTAGGCTACAATATATTTGCCTATCAGCCCTAGGTATATCCAGAGCAAAGTTATAGTCACTTACAAGAGTTTTTTTTCAGCCAGAAGGAAGGTATTAGGCAGACTCATAAGCCACTTTGAGTAACATTTGACATTATGGTATAGCACTGAAGTTGTAGTGATCTAAAAGGAAGATCAGAAATTTGTCATATTTTTCAGAATGACTTGGGACTGAGTTATCAGAAGAAAAAGGAAGGAAGGAAGGAAGGAAGGAAGGAAGGAATTCAGCTGGTGTTTAAGATATGGATCAAAGATTTGGACTTGGATTGTAATGTGCAACATGGCTTTTCTTCATTTAGGCACTGGTGTCAACAAATGCTAATTGTCCAAATATATCAGTCACTTCTGAGAACAAAGCTAATGCTCCTATCTGTTAGCCAGCCCCGGTAATTTTACAGTGAACACTTACGTTCTTCTGATTTATGGTATGAAAATTCTTAAATCCCTCTTATGAGGCATTTGTATTTGGCTACCAAATCATAAATAAACCCACTTGTTAAAATTTTTGAAGCAAAATCCAAATAATTTCCATGGTAGTTTGGCATAAACATGCTTTTTAAAATCCCAGCAGGCTATCTGCACTGTTTGTAAAGAGGTAGTTTTAAGAATCTCATCTAGATGTGTAAAACATATAAAATGAAGGAGGTAATATTCATGGTGTCATAAACTTCCTTCAGAATAGAAATGAAATACCAATACTTATAAACATACTTGATCTTCCATTTATGATTTTCCAGTCATATGAGCAGTGCACATTTTTCATTCTCACATGAAATTCCAATATTTAATACTATCAAAGCAACAGCCTTTCACTTGTTGCTCAATTCACTATGTATTTGTCTAATTTGGTTTCAGTCACTGTTGTAGAGATCTTTCCCCTTAACTGCCAATCCCAGTGTATGGCAAGTTATATTTAAATACTTGGTGGCAAAATCATCAATTATTCAAAGATGCTGGTTTATATTCAGAGCTTCCTCTTCTCTAACTTTCTTTTCCAAGTGTCCTTGAATATATAAATATCTCAGTTAAACACCTAATGACGGGCTCTCTGCCTGGCTCCCACTGTGAACCTTATTACTCATGTTGTATTTGTACCACTACGGATTCCCAGATACATCAACTCTCCAAAGACTTTTAAAAATTGTGCATAAATTGGAAGATCAGAACTGGAGCAAGTTGGAGTTTCTGTTGAAACATTGGAGTTGAAACTAATCCCCCAACTAGTATTCCTTGAGAATAATGAAAGGCACCATAATAATCTTAAAGGATTGTTAGATAGTCATCATATGAGTGCTATTGTTCAGTCCTTTAAGTACCACATCATTCTTAGATCCATGTGGAAAAATTATACGTAGTCTCCCTATCCTATTGCTGGGTTGTAATAAGTTAGAAAAAGGGGATAGTTCATGACAAGGAATTGAAAAGTCTTCTTGGATCAGTTGCCAATCACTAACACACACCTAAGTATTAGCTTATGGTAAATCCTTAATCCATAGAATCTGCTATGCTTCAATTTCTGTAAAACATGAATAATAATATTCCTTTGACCTTTAAGGTCCTTCTGTTTTCTCTTGCTCTATTTAAAGGCATGCAAATGCAGCTTAAAAGCATCTCTATTCAAGTTTTTGATGTTCTAAATGCCAACCAACATTTTAGGTCATGATATTTGCACCAGTAAACTTCCACAGTCACCTGCCTGCCCATCTGCCTGTCTGCTTTCGGGCATCCCCAAAACTATGCAAGCCTCTGCAAAAATTTGGAAACACAAAGTAGATATTCTGCATATTTCACTAGCAGGAACTTTGTTAGAACACAGATCAGAGCTCACACACAACCTTGAGAGTGGGATCTTGAGCCAGGTCATCTTCCAGCAGATAGGGAATCCAGCCCACCTGTGTGAGTTGATTTTACTCTCAGTAAAACACTATATACAGTTCTGTGAAAGTGGGAGAGGAACATCTGTGTACTCTGGACTTTCTGGAGAATCAATAACTTTTCAGAAGTCCCAACTGAGAGAGGGGGTTGCAGTGCTGAATCACTCAGTTCTTCTGGCAGGGGCTTCTAGGAACAGCTGAGTGCCAATTGTTTCACCACATAACTATAGATTGTTCCCGTAATAAGGGCTTATGTGAACCAGATATGCCAAGAGCAGCCTTTTTCAATACTTTTCAGGCTAAGTATTTATTCTGAAGCTATCAAAGAGAAGCTATGCAACTTGCTGAGTCTATAATTCTTCTGGTGATAATTAGCTCTGCTTTGCCCTAAATGTTCTAACAAAGGGGTTATTTGCAAAAAAAAAAAAAAAAAAAAAAAAATCAAAAAAAAATAAAAAAAAAAAAAAAGTTCAGCAATATTGCAAAAGAAAAAAAATGTTCAGCAGTATTCTGTCTACATAGTGGGTAAGACAAATAAAGCTTTACACCAGTGTACTAATTATTTAGCATTTTCTCCTCTAAGCATATAGAATTCTTTTTCTAAAGTGCCTCTGAATTACCTAACTTGATGAGGAAGAAGAAAGCAACTGGGGAGGGGGAGAGGTAAGTAAGCTGGTAAGATGAGCAAGCTCTTTAGATGGAGGCCATGCTCAAAATTCAGTAGGTACAATGGCAAAACCTCGTTTGGCTTCAGGTGGCTTTGAATCAGCTTTCATTTGAATGAGAAGATGAGAGAAAGTTCTCTCAAACTAAAGGAATGATCAGAATGGCAGTATAAAACATTTCAAAGTTGATTTCTCACATTTTGTGGGGGTCAGAACCTGGGGAAATACACAGAGCACTGTATAATCAGGAAAAAAATACATATTCTAATCTGTAGATTACTGTTACATGGAAGAAAAACAATTATGCATAAATTAGAGCAACATTCATCTTTTATATATTCATAGATTTGAATAGGGTTTGGATTGTATTCAGAGTGGTTTTATTTCTTCATCAAATTTGGTCAGACAATAATTTTGTAGTCTTATGATTTGGGCTGAATAAATTGTATGAACTGTAGTTTTGTAATTCTGTAAAAAAGGACATGGAGGCTTTATTCATTGGTATTGCTCAGAAGATACGTTAAACATACATAGCTGATTGCCATAGTATTATTACTGCTGACAGGGTTTATGAGAACTGGATCACACCTACAATCATACTAGAAAAAAAAATGTGTATCACAATTTCTGCTGGTTTTTGTTGGTGGCAAGTATTTTGAAGAGACCTTGAGGATGTTTAATGTGCAGAAGCATCTTCCAGGCTCAGGTGGCCAAGCTGACAATGGTTTAAGTTTAGATTTGACTAAGCCTAAAAGTGCATGATTGCTTTAATTTGTTTGGAAAAAGTACCTCTAGGATGTGTACCTGGAACAAAACATTCTTTCTAATTTTTAATTATTTAGGCTTCTTTAGATGCAAACACTGGGCATATGTATAAAGTTTGTGAAACTGGAAACAAACAAAAAAAAATCATCTTGCATGGCAAAGAAAGATTATCCAGGATAGGAATCAGTAGAAGGACTATGTTGCCAATATGCATTTGCTTTTTTGCCATTGCAGAATACTTACTGGGAAAGTAATGCATTACTTCCTTCTTAATTTCCAAAACCAAATTAAAAAATCATGAGCCTATAAATGTGATATTCTTAAGATTGTTTAAATTCATTCTTCCTGAAATATCCCTGACAAGGCTATTTGTATCCAAAGAAAGAATAATTTGGCAAATAATTTTCACCAGGCCTTCAGAACTTGCAGTGAGAAAAATGAGGAAGAAGGACATGTTTCTGAGAAAGCAATATATTTGCAAAACATAAATAAAATCACCCCAACACTTAAGAAGAAATTTCTGTATGGTTGGATTACAAATGCAAAAGCAGACAAAGGACCAAAGAAATGTGAAGGACAGGAAGCTTTTGTGTACTGAATGAAGTTTTAATTCTAGGAAGAGGGGGTTCTGCTTTGCTGATACGTTTTCTTGTGGGGAAAAAAACAACACAAGGAATTTATAGAAAACCAAATAGCTTTATCTGCTGTTGAAAACAGTCTCTAAAACTTTTTTTAAAATCTTTTTTCTGTGATAAAGAAGATATTAAGAACTTCCTTGGGAGAGAAGGACTACTGACTACTGAAAAACCTTAATTACTAATTACCTGGGATTTACCTCTTGTGCTGTTTGCAGTGTAAGTGTTAGCAAAGATATTTCTACTCCGCTATATTGTAACCGTGGAGAAAGGGGTAGTTAGTTTAAGACTAGTAGGTGTGTATGGGTCTGACTCACTAACGTCTTAAACAACTCCAGTTTTATTCCACCTTGTTGAAATACTAGTCATGGTACTTCTTCAGAATTTCAAGATGTTTATTTTGGATGGAATTTATGACAAAGAACTGAATCTGGATTTCAGCATGGTCCGTGACCTCTTTCTGGATGCAGAAATACTACATGTGGCTTTGCATATCCAAATTGAACACTTGGTCAAAAGCTGCATAAGCCTTGAACGAAAAATAATATCTAGGCCCCTGAATGCTTAAGTTATTTCTGAAAACAGGCTGTAATAGCTGAGCCATTGAGTCTCTGCAGGGCTGTTTTAGGGAGTCCACAGTGTTTTACCATGTTTAGGCGTGTAGCAAAAAAGTTTCTGAGGAAAGGCTTTATGTAGTGGAATGGCTACAAATATAAACCCAAAGTACAGCTATTTCTCCTAGATTTTTTCTGGTAAAATGAGACACTGTCAATATCATGTTTTGCATCTCTGTTCTGCTGTGCATAACATAAAAACCATTTTGAATGCACTTAGTGTTAAGGTTTGATAGCCAGACAGAAGATGAAATTTTCTTTGATACTCTGGTATTTTGTTAGTTTTGTCTAGCTTGAGAAGACAGATTTTTATTTTGTATTTATGAAAAACCTTATTTTTCTAGAAAATATACATAGTAGTAGAAAAAGAATAATGCATATGTAGCTTTATTATTTGTGACGGTTTTATGAAGCTCCTCCAGAGGTCTTACATGACAGGAGCATAGCCTTGTTTTGACCAAATTTTCAGGAGCACTGAAAAATAGAATTTCCACTGATTTCACCAAGATCTCTGTGTGTTCACTGCAGCAGAAAGTTCCATCTTGGTGAAACACTAAACATGAAAATATAAGACATATTGACTCATTGAAAGACTTCAAAATTCAGTTGGTACAGGAAGACATTTTTTTAAAGTACTGCAATTAAACCATTTAACTTAGAAAGAAGTGCAACAGAAGAATAAATTCAATAATGAAGCTTTCTATCAAGCAATCACAGAAATACAGCCTCTCCTCTAAACCAAGATTTTTCTGGAATAAGCCTCATTAAGCTATTACTGCATTAATTTCTGTAAAGGACAGCTACATAGAGAACAGTTTATTGTGCAAAATATCAGCCCTAACATTTTTTCTGTGTATTGCCAAACTTAGTTCCAATCCCTCTACAAATCTTTCATGAAGAAAGCTGCCACCTTATACGTTTGAGGTTAACAATGGGACAGAATCAAACTTGGATGAAAGTTATCTCTGTCACGCTTTAAAATAATGAAAATACTTTTGTAATGTGTTTACCTTTATTTTGGATTTTTAAAAAAATATTTTAGCATTTTCAAACTTTGCCTGACTTCTTGTGGTATTTAAGTGATGGGAGTCTTCAGAGAACTCTTTGAAAAACCTATACTTAAACTTCCATATCTTAAAGTTTTGGTGCAAGTTGCAGTGCCAAGGAATGAGCCCATCCCAGCCATGCTCATACAGCTGCAAAACTAGAACACTGGTTCACTAAGCAGCTGGCACATGTAGCCAAATAGAGTATTGTGCATTCTCAGAAATAAGAAAAAATGTGCATTCTTTACATCTGTACTTTTCCAGGAACAAGTGGAGAAAAGAAGACTTCAGCTGCAGACACAGCAGCCACCATGCCCAGGACTCTGAAATTCTGATTGTGGGTACTGGATATTACCCAGGAGCAAATCCACAGTCAGAATCACTGAATGTATGGGACTCCCATAGCCAGCAACTGACCACAGAGGCAGTGACTACCAGAGGAGCCCTTTAAGGAACATGAAGGAAAGAGTTGAGGAGCATTAGAACAGGTCTCAAAACGCTTCCTGGAGCTTATTAGGTTTCCTTTCATACCTGAGTGTCGTGCTATCATGGTGGACTTCCTTTTGGAGGAGTCACCACCCTCACACCTCACCTTGCTTACTTAGGGTTGGTAATTGGGACATGCTGTCTGACACAACCATCAGTGGGATGACCAATGGGATGGTGTGTACCTTCACAGTCCAGCTGTGGATGGCACCCAAATGTGAAGAGTGGCATTGTGGGAAACCTCAATGACCTGTGTGGCACCCTCAGAGAGTTCAAGGATGGCAAGTGCAAAATCCTTTATGTGGAACAGCAGTGCAGGCTGGGGCAACTGATTGTCTGGGCGACAGCACTGGAGCTCCGGGTGATGAATCTGGTCATGAGTCAGCAGTTGCAAAGAAAGCTAACCACACATTGGTCCTCTGAGAGTGTAAACAGCTGATCAAGTGAGTAATCCCACCTACTCAGCACTCAGGAAACCACAGCTGGAAAACTCTGTGCAGTTTCAAACCCTGCCCCATCACAGTAGAAGACGTCTACGAACTGCAGAGAGTGCAGCAGAGGAAGACAGGGCTGGAGCACATGGCAGACAAGGTGAGGTTGAAGGATTTTGTACTTGCTCAGCCAGGTGAGAAGGGGGTTGCATAAACAAAGCCAGATTATTCTGAGAAGTTCATAGTTGAAGCAGATGATGTGATGGTCACAAGATAAAATATGGAAAATGCAGCATGATTAGTGTTAAGGGAAAGAACATTTATCAGCTTCACCCCGGCACATCTTGCCCCAGACAGGCTGTAAAATACATTCTCATCCTTGGAGATTTTCAACACACAGCTGGAAAACACAAATCTGATCTAATTTTGAAGATAGCGTGGCTTTCATGTCCCCTCTGACTAATGAATCAATTGCCACTAGATGAAGCCCTCAGCCACCAGCATGTTCCTGACTGGTGGCCAGTTGAACAGTACAGACTAAGGCTTGTAGGCTCCACAGGCTTCCTACAAGTGCTAGATGTAGTGAGACACATTCTCAAATATGTCTGCCTCTGAAAACTCATGCCACAGTGTTTCACCATGAGTCTTCAACAGGTGGCACTGATATTCAGAACTCAAACCTCCTCTTTGTGATTGTGCATCTTGCTGGAATGGTGTCAGAATGTCCAGTGGATACCTGAGCTGCTGGTGGAGCTATCTCCTCTATGCACAGCCAGTTTCAAAACAGTTCTTGCGTAGTGTACTACATACATAGCAATGATAGAGGCTAAGGAAAGGCAGATAGGCTTCATATAACATAAACTCTTCAGCGGGAGGAGAAAGAGGGGCAATGGCATGCAGCATTTACTGCTGCACTTCAGTTGGGAGCTGTGGGTATCTCTGGCTGTGCCTACTGATATTTTACCAGGTGTCACACGAGGGGCCTCTGTGCAGGTGTGAAGAGATGCAAGATAAGTGCTATGCCAAGCTGCACTGCAGCTACTTTGCAGGGTGGATGAAGTCAGTGTGCTCAAGAAAGCAATAGTCTTGAACTTCCCGTAAGTAGCTGGGCTCTTTGCCCTTTTATGAATCTCAGAGATAATGGAGACACGTATTTATGGTTCTTCCCATGCCAAGAATGCGAACACATGCCACTTACCCAATTATTACTATTAACTTCAAATTTGTGGTGGATGTGTCAGCAATTTCATTCAATTGTCAAATGAAAGGCAAAGGAAAATAAAGATTGAATGCTTCATCACTTCTGGATAAAACTGTTAGATGACAAATACAGTAGAAAGGTGAATGTCATTTTGAAACTAATAACACATTCTCATGTCTTCTCAAATAGCCTTTACACCTACATAGAGTTAAGAGATTTCATTTTCTGTAGTAAAGGGACTTAGAAAAAGCAAAAATAAGAGGAACAGGGCATTCCAGACAGCTAGCTATAGTCAGGGGCCATCAAATAGTTGCCTGCCAGTATTACTTGAACAATGAATGTAACATGACTTTTGACTATCTTCACTATCATAAAATGTTNAAAAAAAAAAAAAAGGCTATAACTCATCCTCTGAGTTTTAGGGCCTAGATGTGAGACAGAGAACAGAATCCTAAAACAGAGCTTTAAAAGAAGATAAAGTATGTATAAAAATATAAAAAGGACATGTATTTGAACGCTTAGTTTTCTTTGCTGCCAATAAAAATAGGAGTTCCTCAGAGAAATCCAGAGATATAAATATGGCTAAAATATAGCCTCCCCTTGAGGACTGGAAGACTCAGCTTCCTCCTTTTTTGGAAGGGTGTTTCTATTCTATTATTAATTTTTCAATAGGTAACTGAGATAGTGATGATAAAGTACACATGCTTTCATCCTAACAGTGTAGCAACCAGTGACAGCACAACGATTCAATGAAATTTAGATAGCCAAAAATCAGCATTGCTTTCGTAACTGTCTGAATATTCTACAGAAAAATGTACTTTTAAAGAAATAAATATTATTTTTCTCGAAGTACCCTTTTCTGTTAAACCCTTTTGTTGTTGTTGGGTTTTTTTTTTTAAACCAGAAACCAAGCAATTTCTTTTTGTTTGGTTTGTTTTTTTGGGTTTTTGTGTTTAGCCTTTCACACGGCAGGCCCTAACGAATATATTGCATATGCTATAAGTGACACAGATGTGGCTATTCTTCACTCTGCAGTAAATATTAAAATAGTTGGCCTAGTCTGTGGAATATGGAGACTTTTCAAATTAACTGTGCTTTGGTGTTCTTTTGTCAAGGCACTTATAAGCAGCCATGTAATCTTGTACTTCTTTATCTCTCCTTCACTTCCTGGGTGTCATATATACATGTGTATGTATATATGTGCATATATATACACACAAATGTAAGTTTATGTATATGTACTGTACATGTGTGTATGTATATACGCACATATTTATATAGGTTCTTTGCATTTGCTTTGGCTTTGTTTCTTTTCCATTTATTCTGTTTGTTTCTGTGGACTGGTCTCGTTTCCTGAGAGGCAGACCACTTAGCTCCTGCTGACTCTGTGCTCATGAAGCTACTAAGATCTGTAAAGTTAAGCATAAAGATACTTTGAGAAACAGGAAGTCAGCTGTCTCTAAGCACCTAAATTTAAACATCTGGACATTACTTCTATTCGATTTTGCAGCTTTTATGATTTTTATTACAAGGCTAACCTAATTGTCTCTGTGATCCTACTGGCCCTGGCTCCCCTTTAGATGTTGGGAATACTTACACATTATATTTTTCAGTCTTTGCAGTGAGAAATTTCTATGTGTGTGCCTTACTGTTCTGACATGTTCCTCTTGGTCTAGGAGGTTTCAACCATGCAGTGCAGTGAATCTTTTCCTGACGAAGAAAATTTGTTCCATTTGTCATCACTTTTTAATTACTGAGTGTTCCCTCAGATAAACACAAGCAAAGTGATGATAGCAAATACAGTGCCACAAAAATGGCTTTGTAACAAACAACTTTTTTTTTTTTCAGCTGGACTGCACTCTGAAAGGTCTTGTAAATGTTTTAAATGTGCTTCTGCTGTGGCCGTCACCTTGCCAAAGTGTTGTGCAGCATTTTAAGAATCTTTTGGGTGGTACATTACTATCAGATTGCAAATTATAATCACAGTTCAGTTGCTTCAGAAAAAACTTAATTGTACAGAATATATACAAAACCTATTTGATTCCAGTCTGCCACTAGAGAATTTTGCTTCTATATGTCCCAAATTCTCATTTTTATTTTGTCCAAAGTGACATTACTATTGTCATTAGGATAGATCAACCACTGCAATTTATATCTTCCCAACCCCCAGTTCCACTTCACTTATTAAAAGCACACTACCTCTTCTTGCAGCGTGCATTTTTCACACGTTATATCTGATTTTCTTGTAATCACTCATTTCTTAATATGCCTTCAGCTCGTATCTTTTTGCTCTGCTTGGCATACTCTTTGGACTATATCCAAAATGGTCTCTGATCTTACTATTCAGTAGCTCATATGAGAAAACGCAACCGATCTTATCCCATGGCTCATCATCACCATTGTATTCCATATAATTTCTCTTAGTTATGCTGTAATTTTTATTTCATTTATTCTACAAACTTAATGCAAATTCTGTAGGACTTAAGAACTAGTCCTTTTACAGGTCAATTTTATTTCCAAGCTACTTACAGGCATTGCTTTTCTCACTGATTTCTGCTAGTGGCAAATCTTATTTTTTGCAATTGTTGAGCACTAATTTTTGTATCTTCAAACCCATTCAGAGATCATTGAGTCTCCTGGTAACTTTATCTGCCAGTCTAGGCTGGACACTGAAGGCTACACGTGTCCTCTTACTCTTTACTCTTACATTCTGTGTGGGCTTAGCTGAAGGCTGATCTAAAGCCTGTAAAAAGAAATGGTGTGTTTGGGGGCCCAAGCAGATCCTTCATTCCATGTTCTTGTGTCACTTCATTTTGAAATGATCCTCTCGATTCCTTCCTTGCACCCCCGCTGGCACTGCTGGCAGTACAGCTTTCTCTGATGCTTTGTGGGGCTCTTAACTCCATTACCACACTCCACCACTTTATCCCTTGCCTCAGAGTCAGATGGCAGAATATCATATAAAGAACATAATGTCTTAATCCAGTAATTTTGATGTATATAAGCTTCTCTTTCAATGATCTTGTAATTATATTATATTCTCATAAAATCAACTACAATTAAGTCAATTTACTGATTTAGCTACTACCCAGACCAACTGCATTATATTTGTCTTTAAACATTATATACATTCCAATTTCTGATACTCTGTTTTTCAAGCTTCTTGAATGTGCACAGAAACTAAATTATGCTCTGCTTTGTACTTGTAAGGAAAATGTTTTCCTGCTGTATTTCCATTTCCTTCCTTTATCCATGTAATGCCTTCTGTGAACATTTAAAACTACTTTATAAATACTTTAGGATACATTGAATATGTTTTTAAAATAATTCTCAGGTGGCAGTTTCTCTCCTGCTCTCCTTAGATATTATCCTCATAGGAAGTAGAAGTGATTTCAACCTCATTCAGAAATTGGAACCAAATGTTGTAGATTGTTTGAGTATGGGGTTTTTTTCCTGTTTGTTTGGTGGGTTGTTTTTTTTTGTTTGTTGGTTTTTGTTTGTTTGTTTGGGAGTGTTTTTAATATATTGAAAGAAAATCTGGAGAACATATCCATATGCTATCCAGCTTTTGACTGGAATGTACTGATTTAAGATGGCAAGAAACACTAACTAGAAGGTTAATATTTCTTATTGCTTAACCTACTTTTAAACTGAGAAGAAAATTTTGTTTATATGAGACTTTGTTTGGCATGAGAAGACTCGTAACTTCTTAACTCATACCAGTGTATAGCCTACTGGAATTCCTGTTAAAGTGCAGTGCAGTAGAAGACAGCTTATCAATTTGGACCAGCCAATATGAAAGAAATATATTTGTAAGTAACATCATTACTGCCATGCTTAAAGAAACATCTGGGCACCTGTTTGTAAACTACAAAGAAGTAAAAGTTTTGTTGTGATGCTAGAACATAAATTATTTGGAGAAATATTCCAAATATTAATATTCCAATAAAGGAGGCAGAATACACACTTTTCATCATTGCAGACTAAGGAACAGGTAAAAGAGGACACAAAAAGGGCATAAGTGCAGTGTCTGAGATTGAAAAATTCATGTCAAGAATCATGGAGAAAAGGGCAATTGAAGGACTTAGAAAATCAGTGCGACTTCAATATTAGTTCAGAAGTGAATGGAGCTTCATGATGGAGGAGGACACCTGCAATAAAGTAATTCTTTTATAGAGCTGCTGTTGGATAAATAATTATTAAACATTATTAAATTATTATTATTAAACAGAAGTATCTACTAATGTTACAGCATAAGGCAGATGAGAAGGGCATAACAAAGCCCAAAGTAACAAAAACTGATACTCCTATCCTTGGACCTCATGTCAGCATCCAAGCTGAGAGTAGTTAGGGTAGACCCTGGAATACAGAAATTTTTCAGTGGCAGGAACACTTCATACATGCCAAAGAATGGAATAGAAGGGATAGCAGGTATGTAAGAGGCCTTTACTGACTAGACAGAGAAGAGTCAGTGTAAAGGAGAAAAGGGAGATGCTGATTTTATGGTACAAAATTGTCAGTGAACATCTGGATTGTTCTTTGTAATGTGCTTACGTACCAAAGACCAACATGGAGTCATCTTTGTTTCCTTTTTTTACCCACATTCATACAGAACTTGCAGAGCACCTGTACTAATAAACAACAAAGAAATAGATGTACTTACCTCCTTTGATAGGATATGTACTCATCTATTCTGAGTGACTCCTCATAGCAATCATAAATTATAAATAGGAAGTGAATAGAAGGAAAAGAAATGGGAAAAACATTTGAGTAAGAGGTATACTGCATTTCTGAATGGGCTTGTGGATAAATTGTTTAGGAGGATGTTCACTATCAACCCAATCTCTGATTAGTATCTGAACTGATTCTCCAAAGCTTCTGAAATGTTCCAAATACCAGTGTACATTTGTAAAGCTCTGAAGCACCAACCTGTGCACATGCTTACAATCTGCTGGTGATACCAACAATGCTGTTATCTTTCTTATAGTTTCTCTGTTTTGAACAGACTGTTCATGCCTTGTTTTTTTCCCCCTCAAATGCAGCATATTGCTACTTAAGAAAAAGGCTGCACCAACAAATCTGGCAGATCAATGTCTTTCTGTTTTCTGAAATACAACTTTTAAAAATTCCTTTCAAAGCTTCAGACTTTCTATCTTTTTTATACTTCATCTTTCTGTGGACCTGATACTGATCCCACTAGATTTAGATGCATAGAATCTGTCTTGCAGGTCTGATTCCAAACCTCTTGGGACTTTTTCTTCTCTTCTTAAGTGGAAATAAATGTGTTGTTTATTTTGTGATTTTGACAAAACTATCATCATAGCATAGTGAGCTTGATAGATAACATTTTCTAATGAACCATCATATCTGGTCAATAATCCTTTCCACATTCTCCAGAGAATTAACGTGGTGCAATGCATGATTCTACTACTCTGCTCACTCACACTGTTTATGGTAGTTAGTAGATACTCACAGTTTCCTCCCTTAATGGTTTTCCAGTCAGTCCTTGTGCTTCTCTCCATGCATTTTTATCTTCCATGCCATCACTTAGGCATCATCAAAAAGTCATTATGTAAATTCACAATTGTGAGTATGCCAATTTCTTTTTAAAACCCCCCACTCTACAGAATTTGCCAGGCGGCCTTGAAACCCAGCTAAATTGTGGAACATTTCTTATGCTTATCTTTGATAAAGTATTGAGGGTCCTAAATTACAGTTTTGTAAGTCAAGTACTAATGCTTAGCTAATAATTAGAAAATAGTTCTTGTTGTAAAGAAAGCCACTATGCTAAATTTCTAAGCACATTATGAAAAAAAAAAAAAAAACAAACAAAACCACTATAATGCTACATAGGTCAGTTGGCACAAATATTTACCACAGTATGAAACACTCAAGAGTGAGTCCACAAATCCAGGCAGAATACAAATGCAGTCCAATTCATGTAAACACACTGGTAGGAAGATTTAAAGCAGGCTAGTCAATGATTAACAAAAAATGAAAATCCTGACTCCTAGGACACTTAAAAATACAATTAATAGTTAATTTCAGTATTGTATATAAGCATTGAATTAGTATTGCTATATGTGGCTTATATTTGCATGCTTTATTCTCTTGAGGGAAAGTTGGTACCAACATGCATAGTATTTTTTATATCTACAGTCTGGTACTCAAATTTCCTGATAACATGACTCAACCTATAATATTTCTGTGAAATAGACAATACAGTTCTCTATTTGCATGAAAAAAGTTTCCAGCAGAATAACAGTCTACATTTTTTCATAAAAGAGCTTATGCACGTAGGTAACCTAGTCTCCAAATGAGCCTTTCAATTTTGCTACAAAAGATAATCCTTTATTTCAAAATTGTTTAGGACAATGAAGCTTATGAAATTTAAATTGCTTTATGAAGTGCTGGAAAATTAATCCTAGATTAAAAATAATTAAAAAAATGTTATTAGGGATGTCATGTTACTAATAACAAGCCAACATTTTCCTTCTGTTTTGGGACAGGAAACAAATTCAATTACCTTTCTGCTAACTGTCTGATGAATGTTCTTATTGTAATGCATATTATTTGAGATGTTTCAAGTTAGTAATTTCTAAGTTGGGAGACAGCTGTATGGCTAAGATTTGGTGTATCAGGTGAAAAATACAACTCATTATCAAAGCATCACTTTATGAAGACTTGCACACACACTGTTTTAGGAAAACCAGTTGAAACTTTATGAAAGCAGGTATATGCAAAAATGTTAAACACCAATTACTTTCATAGCAGAAATATTCAATCTCTCTTTAATTCAGCAAATCAGACATGATGAAATAACTGTGTCCAGTATTTTCCATGAAAAACAACCCAAGGGGATGGATCCCAAGCCAAGAATTTTTCTCCTTTAGAAAGAATCAGATGTGTGTGTGATATCTGAAATGCTGCCAAGGGCAAGTATTCAATGGCACATTCAGTCCAAGGTCCTTGTCCTCCTCTTCAAGGACTGTAGTAGGCATTGGCATTAATATTTCAAGGACTTCCTCTAATTTCACATCCCTCCAAGTATAAGCAGTAATCACCTAAGAAGATATTATTACTGAATAGTTGCTAAGCTTCTTACTACAGGAAATTAAATGTGATCATTGCTAGCCTCCCCCTCACTAAAAAGCAATACACACTTCTTTGCCTGGATTTTTGTGTGAAGATAATTATCCTCAGGTTAGCAAATTTTCAATTTTTAAGCTCTTGTCCCTGGATATTGTCTTCAAATCCACCTCTCTTAAACCTAGAAAAGAAGATACAGTGGCATTGCCAAGTCATGTGTTTTGAACCATTACTCCTTTTATGTTTAGTGTTGGGATTGTTCTGCCTCTAGTTCCTGCAGCCAAATGGCTACAACAGAATCTTTGCCTTCACCATAGAAAAACATTACCAGAGATCGCAATTTTGTGTCAGGGGAGTGGGCAGGGGAAGAAGGGGTCTCAGAGGCCTTGAAACCATAAAATTTAAAGGCTTAGAATCTATTTTAAGGTATGTCTTGATGATTTTTGGATTAGAGTTGCTTTTTTGTTTTGTTTTTCAATGTCGGAAGTTGAAATTAGTGTTATGCTCATTTAGCATAATCCTGTTCATTCTTAGGTATGTTCTCATGATCAAAAGAAATCTGGAAAACAGCCTTCTGCGCATTTTGGGGATTCCTGATGAGTAAGAAGAATCCTTGACCAGTGTTAACTTGTGTTGTTAAGAGCAGAGAAGTCCAAGTTGTATGCACAAAAGCTAACTCATGTGTCTGAAAACCAATTATCCTGAACTTCCACTATCTTGACTGGCTTCTGTACTGGTTCACTCACTCTTCAGCAGCTTTAGTACTGTTAACTGCTTTCAGTAGCTTCCCAAATGAGTGCCTTACAGGCAACTAAGCCCTTCCAGGGCTAGTTATCTGTCACTGAACTCCTCTGAAGGCTGTATCTTGGAAACATCATCATCATCTAGCAATACAGTTAGAGTATGTTTATCTTTAGCACCTGAAAACCTAACTTACATATATTTTTTAGCTAAAAAATAGGCTTAGATGCTTGGTGACTCAGAGCCTACATAACTTTACCACTGCAAGTAATTAGGATACAGTTAGCTGTACAGATTCATACTAGTTGTGCAGTGAGTACAAACATATTAAAGGTTTATAGTCCCTTAAGTAAACCTTGTTGCCTGAATTCAGCTGTAATGAGACTACAGCACGAATGAGTTGCCAGCAGAGTAAGGTACAGCACTTGTTCATGGCCATGCCTGATATGTTCCTGCAAAACCGTTTGCCATGCAGTAACCCATGTTAGTACAGTATGATTCTTTATTCCCCTCTAGTGGCTGGTCTGCAAAGTATTAGTTACTAGTCATGGACTAGAAGAGCTAGACCAGACTCTTGGGACAGCTGTATATGCCAAAGGGTCTTGGTTCACTCCCTGCTGCCATCCATATTACCAGAATACCAACAGTGCATAGACAAATGGCCTGTGCTCTGGCAGTCAGTGCTGCAGAAGGAAAGGAAGGAACAGTTTTTGAAGGCTTGTATCTTTATGCTCTTAGAAACTACCACATAATTATATTAATATTTGTATCCTTCAGAAAGGAAGAAGAATGTAACTGTCAGTTAGTGCTGCAAGTCCTTTATTTAATTACTTGAGTCCCTGAGTGTTAGTGTAGCCAAATATGAATCCGGCCTCTCCATCTTCAGGAGGGTAGGAGGAGCTCTGCTTTGCAGGCTGCATTGTAGCCTTAGCTGGCTTCTGAATAACGCCTGTCTGCAGACTTCCGTAGTGCACTTAAACACTGAAATCTCAGAGTAGATTTGTCCTTGAAATGTATTTAATATATACAGTCAGCTCTATTATCAATGTCCTCACAAGTACTGCTTCTTTACCTTTTACTTATGTATGATGTTTATGTGCAGCCAGACAGAAAGCAACTATAAAAATGGTAAAAATGTATATAGGCTGCAATGAAGTCTTGAAAGAGTAGCGATTGCTATTAGTGGTTGGATTAGTAATATGATATGAATAAAATTTTTGATTTTTTTTTTTTTTTTAAAGTTTACATGAATTTTTCTCTGAATAGGATGAGAGAATTCCAGAACAAACCACTGGAAGCAGAGAAGTGAACAGGATAAATGAAAACAAATTGCAGAATACATCTGAGAATAAGAGGAGTGAAAGCAGTAGACACTCATCCTCCTTAAGCACAGTGTGGGTTTATGAATCTTGGGTTTTCTAGTGATTTGTTCTTGTTTCTATTGAGTGCCTGAGGATAATGCAAGATTTTAAGTTCCCAGAGGCTCCTGTCCTGAAGATAATATGAAATATTTTGCCACAGAAGCTGTTTGTGACCAAGGTCTGAATGTATAAAGGATAAAACAACCAAAACACAGATTGAATTCTCTAGGAGAATGAAGATGCAAAGGAATCCTTGCATTTTGCAAGTCTGGGTCTAGTCCAGATTTTGAAGTTGTATGCCTCTTACCTTGGTGCAAATAAAAAACCATAGAAAGGATATTTGTGGTTTGTTAAACTCAAGCTTGTGGGCATATTCTCCTTTACTGAGTTCATTTTAAAAAGCCACCAAACAAAATTAGGTATACCAAATCATTAGCATCAGCCCTCCATTGATGTTATTCTCAGTTCTGTCAGTTAACCTGATATGGGATAAAAGGTAAATTGGATATTGCATATAATATACTAAGATTTTTCAATTTCTTTTGAAAACATTTCATCTGAGTAGGTCCATTTTTAGAGGAATACTAAATAAAAAGCTAGATGACAGCTTTCTAGGTCAGGAACTGCTAGACCTCCATTATTTTAAACAGCTTGAAGCACTGCAATATTTAGCCAGTATATGTGTGTGTGTGTGTGTGCGCGTGCTGTTTTAGAAAATTTTACAACAGGGGTTTGTAATGTTCCAAGGCTATGCTTTAGCAATAAAAAAAAATAATGCCTCATTTAAAAAGTGCAGGAACTCAGGGATTTTATTCTCCTGAAGGCAAATTCAGTTGCATTTCTTTTAAAGCACAAGCATACTTTAAGAACATTTAGTCAGCTGTTGACTAATGGCTCTTACCTCTTCATGAAGCAGATAATGACTTTGCATAGAATATAAAACTCAATAGAAACAATCACAGTAATGGAAGAAGAACTCTTTGTTATAGAGTTATGACATGAAAGGAAACACTGACAAAACTGAAAGCTTTGTAAAGAAAACATCACCAGTTTCTGATAAATACTGCATCTTTTAATGTGCCTGCTAGTTGTCAATTTTTCTCTTGTTGTTTCTGAAAGGTTCATTAAGGACGTTCTGGTGATTTTTGATAGCTGAAACATAAAGCACTTAAGGAGAGCTAGAAAGCCATTTAAAGGTCTGTAATAAATTCATATATTGCCACTATATTTCTCGTAGATCTGAATGTTTCTATTGCATTCCAGATGCCATCTTGAAAAATAAACTTCCTACAGAGCATATGGATCAAATTTTAGCCAGAATGAAAGAATTGTTGACTTGGCACTGGGTATTTGTGACCTATGGAGTACCTTTACAGACAGTCAAGTCATCAATTTCCTTTCTTGTTAGGTGGTGGCAGCTCTGACTCCTGAAGAACATCTTCTTTGCATGTAAAGCCTGGGTAACTTAACTCTGGCAATGATGAATGGGTACTGCAAGTGACTATAACTTAAAAATGTCAGTGCTCAGCATTGGAACAGCAGCAATCTGATTCTCAAAAAATGGATGATGGGACTGAAATTATGTAGAATACTCTGGAATTATTTAATGGGTCCCTACTTTTGTGAAGTCCTTAAACTAAATAAGGCAAATCAGAAACAACCTACTAAAACATGCATACTCTTCTATTGATGAGAAGAGTAGAGAATGAGAAACCCACCAACATACAATGGTAAGAAGGACAGAGCTCAGGTATCACAGGTACAGACACAGGGCAAGAACTGAATAGAGTGTGGTCACAAGCATCTTAAAATTAGCTCTGTTCTTTTGTTTCTTTCTCCTTGCTTTTTGGGAATCTTATGGGTTTTATTTTGTGTGGTGAATATATTTTTAAATTGGGACACTTTTCGGTTTTTGATGCCTGTGTGCAAATTCTTGCAGTCACTTCTGTTCTTGCAGTTCAGTGCTGAGCATTATGTAGATGTGAATGCTATATACTGTTCTTTAAAGAAAAATATCTGCAAAATGAAACAAGGTTCACTGCAAAGCACAACAAAGAGACTATATTTTATTACTTAGGTTGTAAAGTAATTTAGCGTTCAGTTTCTCATACAAAAAGGTTGTGAGAGTAATACAAATTCAGGTATGTCCAAACTGGTAATTTTAATGCAGTTGATTTTTTTAAGATGAAAGTTAATTTTAGATCATATTAATACCAATAAAAAAACACCTTAGAATACCTTAATTAAATTTTTAAAATGTTTTTCTCCTGAGGAGAAGGGACATACCATGCTCTCTGTGCTTATTTGCTATCTTAGTGTGGTTTGGTTTAAATCTAGCAATAGTTGTGCTTTTTTGGGAAAAAAAGAAAAAATGCTAACAGTGAAGTTCCTTTTCCTATTATACCATGTCACTCAGCCTATGTTCTCTGCTGGAGACACCTGAACTCCCATACTCAGAGAGCTTTACTGTTACAGAAATCTTCAACTAGGAAACAGTAGCAGGAAGGTCTACCTAAGGAACTATGTGTGTTTGTGTTTCCCTAAGGTGTCTAATCCATATCAAAGGATAACCTGGCAGTTAAGTGTTATAGGAGCTGTGGGGATTACAAGATGTGTCTATTAAGAAAGCTGATTCAGCATTTGGCCTTGGAAGCCTTCCCAGCCACAGTAGGACTGCTAGTGTGTCTCCTAAGCCAACTGGAAAATCTAGATTATATGTTTGACCAAGAACTGGAAAAGATGCTCCAGGGAAACAGGAAGCAAAACCAACAACAGATACCAGAAAAATCCAGCATCCTTGGTAGATACTCAAAAGCCATCTGGAAATACTGCTGGGCAACCAGCTGTAGGTGACCTTGCTGTAGCAGGGGGCTGGGACCAGTCCCTTCCAACCTCAAAAATTCTTTGATTCTGTGGGAGGAAAAAAACCAAAACCAAACCAGACCTACCCTACAACAAATGCCCAAACTAAGCAAACTTTTAAGTTTTAAGTGAGATCTTAGCATTTATCTAAGTGCACAATATGCATTCATAGACAGTTATGCTATCTTTAAAACCTCCTTTTAGTAAGTTCTCTTTTCTGTTCATATTGCTGATAGTCTTGTTTCTTTTCTTCAGTCCTCTTCCCCATCTATACAGAGCAGTGACAGTTGGCAGGTCCTGGTGTGGTCAGGTCCCAGCAGGTCTGCATGTGCTGCTGCTTTGAGAGTCAGGCTGTGTAGGTCTATAGAAATACATGTTCTTATTTTTGAATCATGGGAGGGAAGCATCATTTTGCAAAGTGAGAGACTTTTATCTATTGGAGCAATGGGGGTTCTGGTGAGAGTTGTGAAATTTTACCAATGTACTCATCTGATGGGAACTATTAGAGCCGCTATAGAGAACCTGCATCACTGGCAATTCCACTTATGGTTGTATGATCCTCATTAGGCTGATTAAACTAGCTTAGCACCATATTATTTAAGTGGCAACAGGCAAAACAGCAGTACTTTGCTGAAGATGATATGCTAGAACTCTGAGCTGATATGAATTTTAGAAGACTACCAGTATGCTGTGAATACAAATTTAAAAAAAAAAGTGCCATTTTTAAGTGACTACTATGGAAACAAACACTCTGCCTCACTGAGACTGGGATGAGCGCATTCCAGAAAAACCATTAAAGAATTCTACATGCTATTGCTTATGCTATAGGGTGCACTGCAAACCCTCTTTATAATACACTTACACCTGACCTCCTTCTAGGTAGAAGCATGAGGTTTAGGTCAGTAAGGAGGACTTTGAAGTCAAACAACAGTCAATGGCAATAAGAGCTGAACTCCTGATCTTTTGACTCCTGACATCCTTTTATTTAGCAGTTTCTGGATCAGGAGAGGCTTGTACTCTTGCATTTGCAGAGCACTGCTTGATTGGGAGTGAGCAGCCCAATAGAGAATATTCCCAATAGTCTTCAAAGCTTTTTGGTGTCCTTAAAACAATCCTTATGAATAAATAAGTTGTCTCTTTTCTTTCACAAAATAGGTGAATGCTGGTACAGCAGAATTAGTTATTGAAAAAGAACAGAAGTCTCAAATCCCAAGCAGCATGATTTGTTCTTCTCTAAATAAAGGTGTGTGTGGGGGAAGCTAGTTAGGACCCTGCTTCTAGAAATGGTGGGATATTAATTATTTGAAATAGAGAAAGAATAAACACTGCTGCTTTGATGTAGCCGCTAACTCACTATTCCCTGAATTTCTCATTTGCTCCATTGGGTTGTGGCCGAGAGCCCTTGGCTGCTTGTGGAAACTCAACGCAGCCGGCGAACAGGATGCACCTGCATAGCTAGTCCAATTATTGTATTAAGATGCTCCTTCTCGCTAATTGGGAATTTCATTGGCATAATAAGAAAGGTAACATTTTAAGATTTAAAAATAATCTAAACAAAAATTAAGGAAAAGCGCTGGCTACAGTCCCTGCATCCCCATTCCCTGCTGGCAGCGCGACTCGTTTCACTCCTCCGCGACCCCCCGCCAGCTGAAGTTTTCGAGCGCCGCTCGGGTCTCTCAGGCCGGGCGGCCCGCGGCGCTCACCCCCGACCGGGGGAGCGGAGCCGGGGGGCTCCCCGGCAAACGCCGGCGCGGAGCGGGGGAGCGCGGCTCCGCCGGGGGGTAAGCCCATCCCCGGGAGGGCAGGGGAGCGGCGGCGGAGAGGAGGGAGAGGAGGCAGAGCATCCCCCGCCTCCCGCCCGCTCTCCTCCCCCTTCCCTCGCTCCCGCCTTTTTGTGCACCGAGCCCGGGCGGTAGCGGGAGCCGGCGGCCGCGGCTATCGGCTTGGGGAACCCGTGGTTATCGGCTTCGGGAGCGGCGCTGTGCCGAGGACGGCAGCTCCCGTAACCAAGGCGCTGCCTGGCAAAGACACACAGACAGAGACGGACTGACAGGCGCACGCAGCGCGGAGCGGCGCGGGCTCGGGGGCCGCCTTTGCAGCGACTCTCCTCCCTGCACCATGCTTCGCTCCGGGCAGCGCCCGCCCGCTGCTCCCTGAGGGCAGCCAGCCCCGCGCCCGGCTCCGCCCGCCCCCGTTACCTGAGTTAGCTNGAGCGAGCCGCCAGCAGCCGGAGGGACTGCAGCCGCCGCCGGGGGAGAGGAGCTCAAACCCCCGCCTCCGGAGCTCTTCATGGCGTCTCACCAGCAGACCAGGATCCAAGCCTACCTGGAGAAGAATAAGATCGGTCCCCTGTTCGAGGTAAGGTGCGCTCTTGCCGGCCGGCTCCTGGGCGGCGGGCAGCGGGGAGGGCGGGGGTGTCCCCACGATGGCCGCGGCTCCCCACGCAAGCCGGCTGAACGCGGGGCGAGGGTGAGTTTGAGGTGCTCCTTCGGCAGTGCCGGCACGCCCTGCCCTGCCCTGTCGCCCCGCACCACGCGTGTGCCTCGTGTCCCTCCTCCACGCCCCTCCGAGTGTCGGAGGATCGCCCAGCCCTCCCGTCCCGACTATCCCACGGATGTGTCCCGCTTCTTCCTCGTCCCCTGGTTCACACGGTCCCGCACGGGTCCTGAAACAGGTGCCCCTTCGCCCTCCCACCCGCGGCCCCATTCCCCGGGGACGCCCCGGCGGCGCTGCCCGCCTCGCCTCGCCTCTCCTCGGCGGCCGTGGAGCCCCGCGGTGATGCGGGACGGTGATGCGATGCGGGAGGACACCCCGAGCCCCGCCGTCCGGCCCCGGGGAGCCGCGTACCCGCCCTGCGCTGCCGGGGGAGGCGGTGCTGCCAAGCCCCCCGTCTCCAGGGCGGCAGCGCTGAGCAGCGCGCCCTGGGGCGCTGCCCCTCGCTAGAGATGAGCGAGACGTGGGTGCCTCCCCACCGGGAAACCCACCCTCTACAATGGGTACTCGGGAAAAGCCTGTCCCACGAAAAGTCCGTATCGACGGTGTTTTCTGAAATTTTTATCTGCAGTCATACACTTGGGAGCCGTATTTTTGCTATAGATTTTCTGTTTTCCTACAACGATGCACTTGCTCGGATTTGTAGATGCACAGATGTGCATATTTTACTATTTCAGTGCATAAGCTGTGAATACTTAGAATTTGAAAGGGTACTAGAGCAATCGCGATTATTACCATTTTATCATCCTATTTCTCATGCAGTTTTCACATCTAAATGCACATATATTATACTCTGACAGTATTATCCCAAGGCACAAGTCTTCCTTTTTCAGTATTTAGCTTGTTCTCAATCAAGCTTACTATATATGAAACCTCTTTTATTCTGGTGTGGTGGATGCCTTGTCTCCAGTGTATATTTTGAGGAGATTTGCCAACCCCCATAAGAAAGGTTCAAATTTTGTTATAAAACTGCTCACTAATGTTTTTATATTTTCTGTGCGCTGAGGCTGTTGAAACAGACTATGTTGGTTCAGTGTCAGAGGTGTCAGGTATTTTTATTTTGCAATAAATAAAAGCCCCATTTGATGGAATAGTAACTGGGTACTAGGGAACAGCAGGTGATTTTTCTAGTTAAGGAATTCATAAAAATGGAAACATTTGTGTGGTTCAGTTTCTGAATAAAAGACTGTTCAATCAGAAGAGTTGCTAGGTGCTTGGTTGCCAGCTGGGGTGAAACCACACAACAGTAGGTGACTGACTCTTGTATATTTCAATGGGATGTAAGTGCTTTGGGGTTGTTGAGGAGTTAGGCCCTTGACAGCTGTTATTTTCTTCAAAATTTCCTTAACCCGTTGGTTTACACATTAAAACTCAGAAAAACTACTTGACCTCAATGTTCCAAGTCCCTGTATTTTAACCTAGTTGTCTGTAGTGTAAGATGCTCATCTCTATTGTTTAGATTCTTGTAGGATGCTTTAGTTATCAATAGTGAAGGGAAAGATTAAATTGTATTTGTTACAGCATTTCATATATCACTACATATTTCACTAATCACTGTAGTGTAGGAATTTCATTGTGACAGAAGGAATCTGTGAAAGGCTCTTTGCATAACCTTGCAGGCTGCCTACAGCTTGTTAGTGCATTCCTGTATACCAGGAAGATTTTTTGTGTGTGTGAAATCCACTTACACCTGAATACTAGTGAGTGGTTTTTAGGATCTAAGCGTGTAGCATTCCTGTAGCTGTTTAGTTATTTTAATGTATAACACTGGGAGTAAGAAGATCATAATTCTTATCTCCTCACTTTATGATTAGCCATTTAAAATCTACTTATATATTTCATTTTGGTGATGTACTTTTTGTTCTCAAAGTTTATTGAAGATCTACAACCTGTGCTTGATCCTGTAGTCCTTTGCAGTTGATGGGAATTGATCCAAGACTATACACAGGATGAAGCATGTACTCTATATTAGTATTCCTATTATATATGCATTGTGGTGTTTCAAGAATACCATGTATTCGCAGTCAGATATATTCACTAACACATCAGTTTTTCATGTGTCTAAAAGTTCTGACACAGTGAGAAACGAGACCTGTGCTTCGTCTTTCATTCAGGAATAGCTAGCATTTTCTTACACCACTTCTAGTTTTGATTCTAATTAATCATCACTTGTCATGGATGACTACCATCTTTTTTTTGAGTGAGTACTAATTTTCTAATACAAAGTCAGAACAGAGTGGACTTGGATTCAATTTCCAGCAGTGTTATTTCCTGAGCAGGTTGTGACTATAATTGTTCAATATAAGCTTCAAGTCAACATTTAGGGAGTGCAAAAAATAATGCTGGATAACTGGGGGCAGTCGCAGGAAAGAAGAATGTGGAGAGAGGACCTGCAAACCTTCTGATATGAAGGCAGGGATGGTGATCCATAAACAGATTATATTTGCTACTTGCATAATGAATGATCAGTGATCAGGAGGACTTTACACCATTTTTGGTGTAACTTTGCACAGGCATGGTTAGGTAGTGGATGGAACAACTGGTGGTTTATTGAAGAAAAAGTACAATTCCCCTGCAGTACGGTCAAGAACAGTAGTTGCAGCGAGTTGTTAGTTGGTAATTCTGTTCCCGTTGACTGCAGTTTTTCTGGTAGTGTCTCTTTGTTGCGTTCTGTCCTGTATTCGTGGCCCTCTCTTACCATGGTTAGGGCTTTTTGAACTTCATTAACCAGCAGCATCTACTTTAGAACATCCTTGCTGAAGTTTTGTAGGGTTTGACACTTGAATTATCTTTCTCATTTGTGCAAAAAGGAGTGCTGACACATGAGATGCAGGAAGACTTTAGACCCTCCCTTCTTAAAAAGTTGTTTCCATCTCTGTAAAGAAAAGTGAGGAGGAACTTCCTGGACTCAGAAGGCATTGGTCTTCTACTGACTACTGGTACATATTAACAGGTAGTAGGAAGTCCTGTCCATTTAGCTATGTCTGGTAACACACAGATTCACTTGATTCCAAACATTTTTACTAGTTAAATTCTCGTTTATGTGTTAGAGGTGGGAAGGAAGGTGGGTGGGAATTAATGTATACATCTGAGACTGTGTCAGTTTTGAGATTAAAGACAGATTGCAAAACAACTTTGATACTTCAGGCTCATTTCCCCCTGTTGACCCTGAGATTAGCTCAGTTGATTAGACCATAGTGCTAATAACACCAAGGTTGTGGGTTCAATCCCTATATAGGTCATTCACTTAAGAGTTGGACTTGATGATCCTTGTGCATCCCTTTCACCTCAGAATACTCTGTGAATGTAGGTCCCTAAGCCATGACTTTTCAAAACTGTTACTTCTCTCTCATTTCATCTTTCAGGTGTCTAAGGTTTTTGCAAATAGAATTCCTGTCAGAATTCCTAGAAGTCAACTTTTAAATACCCCAGGACATGCAGGTGTTAGTGCTGACAGTAAGGTCTGAAGTTAATCCCTTAAATTCTGTAGGGTTTCATGAGCTGCCTTATCCTGTTCTATGTAGGTTTTGTGTTGTAGGGTGGATTTTTTTCCCTGTGCTTTTGGAATCTTAGACATCTTTCTGTAAGACATTATTGGCATCTGAGAATACTGTGGTTAGACAACAAGTTTAGATTTGAGGAATGCCCTTTAGAAATGCCTCTCTTCTGGGATTTTTGTGGTAACACATAGCATAGCACTACCTGATTTTTTTTAGATTCTTTTTTTTTTTTCCACATTAACTTGGAATGTAGCAAGAATTCTAAATATGAATTATTTCTGCGATGAAGCTTCACTGTTGTTTTTTTTTTCCATCTTTCTAAAATATGAACAGGAGGTGTGTGCCTAAAATTGGCTGGGACAGAATATTCAGAATCAGCACCCACTCATTTCTGTCTGAGTGAAGTATTGACCCACTTTGTGTTTCTAGCATCCAATCCAACAAATTCTTTTTGTGTGCTAATAATCTCAATGAATAATCCTGCTGCCTGTATCCATACATCTAGTCTTCTGTGTGACTGTATCTCTTTAGCATCCAGTTGTGTTCTCATTTGGGCAACCTGACAGTTAGTTTCTGTGAATCTGAAAGCTGGATCAGCACTCTTAAGAACAGATTGCAATAAATCTTCAAGAGCTCTGAGATAAAATTAGTGGTTTGGAATTTTCTTATTTCTAGAACTGCAGCTAAAAAGCATCCAGCAGGTACACTGTTGTTATGCAAACCAGAGAACTGTGATTTCTTTGAGTTATAAAAAGCCAAAATAACTCTTCTCAAAATAAACATGCCAAACCCCTGGTTACCCATGGGTTTTTTTGTCCAAGTAATGTGGGGTTAGAACAGTAATTTGTTTCGAACAACATAAAGGCTATGTTCATACTACCCTCAGCTTTTTCATTTAGCAGAAAAATATACTGAAGCAAATATAATAAACCTTTTTTTTTTTTAACCTATGGCGGGTTTTTTTCCTAAATGAATTATTGGTGTATATTATGCACTGGCTTCCATTATTTAAATAAAATAACTATACTTCTGACTTAAACCTTAACCTATTTGGTGATGAACAGTATAGTGTATCATGTGACTGACTTAGTCAAAGTTTGTGAATGAATGTTGGAGTTTGGCATGTCTTCTGAAGCAATGTTTACCCTCAGTTCTTAAATACACAAATGTAGACACAGTCAACTTGAATGTCTTATTTACCAGTTTAAGATTTCTCACCATATCAAATCAGGTTTTAAGCTGCAATATCTGCAATGTGAATGATAGAGATGGCCTCAAAGGATTGCTTTCTGTTGATCTTACTCAGATAATATTTTACTTTATTTTGGTGTTACACTGAATTTGTTAGATTCTGTTGCTAGCATGAAAGGGTCTGTATTCTGGATGATACAAATTTACTTACAGAAGCATTCAATTTCAAGCAGCTAGATGGAGCCTCTGGAAGGCTGAGATTTTCAGTACTGAGGCATCACAGTCATCATTTTAGGTACTGATTACCCAGTGACTTTGTTTCAGCCTGGCAGTCTGTGTTTCAGGGAAGCCAGTATTAGTTGTTCTTCAAAGGACGTGTAGAAATCAGCAGCGAACTAGAAATGCTGCAGTGTTGCACAGTGGGGGGTAGGGAATCATATTTACGTTCCAATTTTTATTTTGTTGTTGCCTGCTACAGTAGGGCATTGTGGTAGTCTTGATGTGCAGTGCAGTGAACTAAAAGACCTACTTAAGAGGAATGAAAGTCAAATGGAAAAAATGGTGTAGAGATGTCCTTTGCTTTTTGGAGAATTCACTGTACATTCTGATAGTTGCCTTGGTAAAATGGTCTTTAAAGGAAAAGAAGTGAAAAACCCAAATTAAAACTATGGACAAACTCTTTTCCATTAGCAAACAATTCCATGAGCAATGGTTTTATGCTTTTTATTTGGCTTTTGTGGTTACCAAAAAGATGCAAAAGTTTTCAGAAATTTCCTTGTGGTTGAGGCACCCAATTCTACTCTACTCTGGAATGTGGGATTAAGTAAAAAATGTTGTTCTTAAGTGAGAAAAATCACATTTTGGTCTTCCTACCTGACTGTTAATCTCTCAACTTTTGCAAGAACTTGTGATGTCCACTCCTCTGGGAATTTGTTTGAAATTAGTCTAAGACTACTGGAAAAAGACGGTGAAAGAAATCACAGATACAAGTATGGACTCGTGTGGTCACAAATATAGATGTTAATCACATAAACCATAAACAAAAACATTACTTTCTTGAAAGGGAAATGTGGACTCTTTTAATTGCTTTCTTAAATACTTTTTAAAAAAAATTTCTTTGGCAAGAGACACTGAAATAAAAATCCAAATAATAGTTAAATTGGAAGAATTGTATCTAAAATACGGAATGATAAAATGAAAGGGTCATAATAACATTTGGTTACATTAACTTCTAATGTTTTTTAATTCTCCAGATGACAATTATTTTGTTTCTTGAGAGGGAGAGCAGAAGGCATAACTAGCTTCCATTAAAAAATAGCTGGGAAAATGAGAAATATTTCTCAGTTGAGTTGCTCTTACCATCATGTACCAGCAAAGCCTGGCTGCTCAATGGTAAGGCATGAAGCTGGAAGGTGATAATTTTGAAGTTTTGTCTGGATCAAAGTAAATGCATTACTATTGCTCTTTTTCCTTTGTGTTTTATTACATTATGAATATCTTCCAAGTTTTGGATTATATTTAATGCACGATATTAGCTATACCTGAAGCAAGCTCTTCAATTGTTTTGTTTCTTTTGATTAATCCAGTCTTTTGGTTGTTTTGGAGCTTCTGAGAGAGAAGTGGGCAGCTGGTACCTTCACTGGCATTTCTGCCATGTGTGATGTGCTGTTTTACTGTTCTGCAGCAAGTGGGTTTCTTAGCTTCTTTATTTTGACACTGACTATGAAAACACACCTAAAAAGACAACTCTTATTAATGTTAACATGTTAACTTCTTTTAAAAATGTTACTTTGTAAATTCAAGTGTTAGAAAATTGAGTTAGAAACATAATATTTAAGAGCATATTAACATCATGTTCTTTTACAGTTTGCCCAAAACTTTGAAGGTTTAACCAATACTCTCCTTTTTTCCCCCCAACGTCTTTTCTTCCTTCTTGGTATTTCCCATTTCCTCTCTTGTTCATGCAAATGAAGAAGTGTGGACCAGTAATTTCTCATTTTCAATTTTCTAGTGATTGTCTGTTGTGGGTTTTTTTGTTTGTTTTGGTTTTGTTATGTTTGTTTGGGGGTTTTATTTTTGTTTTTTTTTTTGTTGGTTTGGTTTTTTGTTTGGTTTTTTTTTGTTGTTGTTGTTTTTCGGGGTTTTTTTAAATCTTGTAATGTTTTATTTTTCTGGGAAAGCATACCTGCTTTTGTATGAGTGAGGGGTGATGGAGATACTTTGTTACCTCTGGACCAGAGGTGGCTTTCAAGCATTTTCATGTTCACGAAGTTTTGGAACAAAGACTACCCAAACACTTTAAGGTCTGTAATAATTCAGATAGAAATGAAGTTTTATTGTCTGTGTCTATATTATCTCTCTTGCATGGACGCACACTTCTTATTCTCTCAAGAAATGTCATACTAGCTGTGAAGTATGCCAGAACAGTATCTTCTGTGTTAATATGCTTCTCTGCCTGAAACCATGAGGAAGGGTTAAAAACCAGCTGAAAGTAACATAATTTTCAAATAGAATTGTTGGGAAACAAGTTGGCCTCCTGACTGAGGCAGTGTGCTGTTTCAAACTTTACTGGAGGTAATGAAAAGCAGTACTCGTTTGATAGGAGAAACAAGGCCTCATGACTTTAATGCTAGGATATAGGTAAAGAGCATGATCACTTGAAATACACACCTATGCTTTTGCCAAGATGATCCAACATCCATATCTGCTCTCAGTATAGAGGGTAACATTCTTTTAACAAGCTTGTGACAGACACATTTTTGACAGCCTTAACTTTTGTGTCAGGTACCATATGCTGTGCTGCATTAATTTCTCCTTTGGCTACTCAGCTTCAGTGAATACCTATTTTTAGTTCCATTTCAAAGTGTTCAGGCAGAGTCATTTGGCTGTAGTTATGATGCCTCTCCAGTTACAGTTATGAGAAATGCCCATACAAAATGAAGAATACATGTGAACTTGCTTACCTTTGATAAGTAGAAGGCTATTTCACATTAGCCACCTCTCATAAAATTTCTGTCCATACAGAGAGTGGAAACTATTATTTTATTGTGTAGTTACATGAAGCATTCTTTCCTTTTCCTCATTTCTCAGCTCCCCACAATATTCAATGAATGGAATCACTGTATTCATGCACCAGATTTCTCTATAGTGGCTGGTAAAATACACGCTCATGTTGGCTTCTGGAGGAGCTGTTTACTGGGACAGGAACGATGAGAGTTTAGGTCTTTCAGCTGTGTTGGAGCCTTTTTAAATGAATCTTTCCGTCTTTCCTCATCTGTTTTACTCCAGACACTCTGATGGTTTAGTACTCAGAACTGCAGGCTGTGAGGCTGACTTGATAGGTTGTTGCTGCAGATCCTGTTCATCTTCATTGCTGGCTGCCCATTCCTGTTGTGTTTGTTCCAGAACTGGTAGTTTGTCATACTATTGTTACCTGATTTGGGAGTATGAAATAGAAGAAAATGATGTCTGCAAAAAAGTGAAAAGTGTTCACTTGGCTGAGCTCAGTGGGTCACCATGTCGTCTGATGAGGAGTGTGACATTGACTTGGGAGAGAAAATGTGGGTGATCAGAGCGTGAGGGGAGCACAACTTTGTTTTTCTCCAGTAGTAAGCTGCTAAATGGGCCTAAGAGATCTGCAAAGCTTGCATGTTAGCTTCATATGGATCTTGGCTTTTAAAGGTGCAGTTCTCCTTAGGTTGGGAGAATGTCATGGAGCTCAGCCCAGTCAATTCTGTGAAGGAGCAGAAGAGGGAATTGAATAATTAGGGAGGATGGCTGAGCAAATTAGGAAGAAACAGACCATATGAATACACTGAGCGTGAAAGTGAGAAAGGATAGGGAAAGGAAGGGGAGGGGATGACAAAGATTAATGCTACATTGCCAATACGATCTTTTTATTTTCTTTTGTTTTTTTCCCTTATAATCTCAGTTCCTACAGTCAAATGGTTACCTGGGATCTGTCTTTTTCTAAAGGAAGGTTCTACTGCTTGTGTTTGCTAAGAGTATAACTGAAGAGTGAGAAACACAGCACAAATACGAGAAAATATAACTTCTTATAGTCTAAAGAATATGCATATTTTGCAGTGTCTGACTCATGCACTTGTTCTTGGCTCTAGTGCTTGGGTATAGATTTATCAGGAAGTTAAAGGTGTACATAGTACTACTATTAACAGCAGCTGCTGTGCCATGAACTCCTTCATCAAGAAGGAGTTACACTCTAGTTTAACAGGCATCATGCCTCTGCTGGCATTTGTATGAATGAAGAGGTAAACCAATGATTGTGAAACATTTCTCTGCTCAGGTACCTATCTCCAAAAAAGGATTTCTAAATGATAAGTTTTAGTGCAACAGAAAAGCTGTTCTGTATTGTTAATAGAATGTGTCCTGGAAGCCTAAGTAAGTGGAAGCAATCTCTTCTGGAGACACGGATGATTGTTCATAGAGCTGAAAAAGAAGGGTAGTTTCATCTATAGGTGACATTTGAAGAGAACCTGTGGAAACAATTACATGTAGGGCAGTTTGGAAGAAAAAAGTTTATGGGGAAGATTCTGTAAGAGTTTTGTAGAGATGGAATTTGGGGGCATGTGTGTGAAAAAGGATACAGTTTCATTTGAAGGAGAGGACGAGAGAAACAGGGTAAGATTAGTGGATTTCTGACTGTATGTTCTGGGATTTCTCAGACTGAAATGTGTATATGTGCACGTGCTGTGTATTGCATATAGACACTCTGAAACCTTGAGACACATCTGAGAATCCCACACCTGTGTGCTGGACAGAGATCCTACATAAGTGTGGCAATTGTTGTGTGTTCCCGTTCAGACACATTGTGTTAGCTGCACATGTCCACTGCAGTTGTTGGGTATGACACGCTCGGTACACCCACCGTGACCTGGAAATTCAGCTTCCTAAGCATTCTGGAGAATCTTACCCTTCCTACCTAATGAGGACAAAGCAGAAACGCAAGCTGAGGAGAAAACCAAGGTTTGCAGATGCAGAAATTTCTCTGGGTGTGCTGTTATGAACCATCACCCATAGTTGTGCTGAGGATGAACTCTTCACAGGATTGACCTTAGAAAAAATGGCAGGCTGCACCTCACTGATAATCTTTTTTAAGGCATGTACTTTTGCATGATGTAGACCCCCCAGGAACAAAACCAACCAACCAAAAAAAACCCCAACCAAACAAAAAAAAACCCACAAAAACCCAAACAAACAAAAAAAGAAACAAACAAACAAAAATAAAAGGGGTTTTGGAGCTCCTCCCAAGTGTGCCAGGGTTCAGAATAATGCCTGTAGACTAATATACAGTGTAAGATAGTGAAGCTATTTGGAGGCAAAGGCTGGATGGAGATGTGCCAATAGGGAACAAAGAGGAGATACACACAAATAGAAGACTAAGTTGCTGGAGTAACAGATTTAATCTTGATTACTTATTCTGTGAAAGAGGAATACCTTAAATAAAAAGATAGCAGGGGAGAAAAAGTAACAGAGAATTTATTGTATTCTATGTTTCCCTATGATAATAGAAAAAAAAAATTAGAAGAATGAAGTTGACCAAGATGAAGATCCACTTAATATTTACTTAAACACTGAAGAAAAATTTAAGAATTTAGGAGAAGAAATAAAATAGAATACTGAAATGATAGTCAGTTATCTGGATGCTGCTCCTACTTCTGCTGCTCCTGTTCCACTTCATTATCATGTATTACTCTTGTGTTTGTGTTTCCCCTTCCTTTGTCTTGTTTATCTGCACAGAGCCTGCAAACCACTCTGGGTCCTGCAGTCTTCACATGGTTTAGGAATTTTCACAGTAAGGCCCTGAGTTCATTATGGTCCTTCTGATTCCTCTTCCTTCTTTGTGCAGTGTCTGGTAGTGCTTTTAGCCCCTTTAATTGGTGCCACACAATCAAAACAAAATTGATTTTTCCCCTGTTTAGTGTGGCAGTTGAGAGCACGGACAGGTCTCAAGGCTGCGGTTCAGTCCATGGGATCACATCATGTTCCCACGGGGAGCCCTGCTGCAGTTGGCGAGGCCCTGATTTACAAGAGGGATGTCTTCACTCATAACCAGGCAGATTTAGTCTAATACTAAATAAAGAGCAATCGCATCATCTGGAAGCTTTGAATTGGGCAATTGCTGTCAGAGTTGGGAAGTTACTTTGCAGTGTCAGAAACCAACAAAAACATACACCAGTGACTCACAGGCATTGTTTTCTAAATAAAAAACATTAGAAAATGAGATTAATCATGCTTTGTCTGTTATTAAAAGTAGCTCTACAACCCAAAAACCTGTCACATCTAAAATCTCCCAGATTTCAGCTTCTAGAAATAAAGTGACTTTTAGTTGCCTAAACTATTGCAGTCTGGATGGTAGTAGTGGGAAATAATGGCCCTAATGCCAGTTCTACTATGATTCAATTATCTATCTTAAAAATTACCATTGCTACCCATATAAAGTTTTCAATTGTTAGTACAGTAGTATTTAAATATCTGCTTAAGGCACCAAGTTTCTTTTAAAATATAGTCCCTTAGTCCTTTGTTTGAAAATCCTAGGCCAGAGGACAGTTACTGGATATTGCAGGTTATGGTAGGTTAGGGAGGGCATGGTGACTAAATCTGCAGTGACAATTTACATGGAGGAGATAATCAAAGTGCAAATGACAGTTTTTAGAAATATACTAGTTTTGTATATGTTTTGAAGGTACCTTGTGTGGGCTAGAAAGCGGTATTACTGAGTTGATCCACATAATTGTTAGAATTCATTTTTCATGTCTTCTTTTAAAGTAATTTATCCTGCTATTTTTTTCTTTTTGGAAAAATGCATTCGTTAGCATATATTTTTGGTACACAGAGGCCAATAACAATTTTTTTTTCTTCTTTCATACTTACGCTTTGCATTATGTAAAAATGGCTTTAATAATGCCATCATATATGTAATTTAGCAGGTCTGTAATTTACAGAGTGGAAAGTATATTCTGCTTATGTAAGCTAGTATTTGTTTAGCTGTCCCCATTGTCTCAGACCTACTTTATTTGTGGGCATGATTTGAGAAGTGTCAGCCTGTGCAACCAATGCACTTGGCCTCTCAGAGGTCAAATAGTAGTGTCCAACATCCTCTCATTTCAGAGGCTTTTTTTTCAGCTTGGTAGTGACATAGTTCTCCGTTTTGCGCTGCTCTTTAAAGTTAGCGTGAGAGAGGTTTTTCACATTACTTGCTCAGGTGAGGATTTTTTTAAGGATTTAGGCACACAAGTAAATTTTTAATGAAACAAATAATCAGTAACATATGTGCCAAATCATGAAGGTAAACTATATACATTGTTCAGCTTTTTTTCAATGCTCTGCATGTGAATGTGCATTTGAATGAATCTCATTTTCAGCCATAAATTCTGGTATTATACTGGGAGGTACAAAAGAAAAAGATCAAAAACAGGATTAACAGCACTTGGGTCACTTATACTTTAGCTTAAATCTTCATATATCAAATTTTGTGCTTGTCCTCAGGATGAAAGGTATGCTGCCTTAAATTTCTTCATAACGACACACTGATGAGCAGACATGAGTAGGTCTGAGAATGTAAAATTTATAGGCATCGTTTTTGGGTAGGGATTGCCAGCAATGTATGACTTAGGGCTGGGTAGAAATACATATATATTTTTTTGATACTTGTTGAAAAACAGATCCTTTAAACCTTTAAGTCTGGTAATTTGAAATGTTTTGCTAAAGCAGCTAGTAGGATTTTTGTGATGAGTTGATTTTCAGCTAAACTTGCTCATTTGACTGAATTACTTTATGGAAATTGTAGTTTGGATGACTCTTAGTCTCCTACAAGCTCTCTCGGTTGTAGTTATTGTACTTCAAAAATGCCTGAATGGTATTTTCCATGACTAGTTATACAGTGGTTTTGTCTAATATTTGAGCATTTGAAAATTCACTGTAGTATTACACAAAATAGGATCTCACCATTCTCATAAATCCTTATAATAAGAGGTACCGCAATACTGAAGAAGCCTTTCTCATATCATCTCTATGTATTGCTTTTAGTGGAACATTGAGCTTGTTTCTTCTAGTTTTCCATGATATCAAAAGTTTCCATGGGCCTGATATATATCTATAATATAATATATATGTATAAATATTTGTGGGAAAGCAGAATGCTTTCCATGTCTCCCACCAGCTGAATGATTTTTGCTTTTGATCCATTACTTGAGTATTATTTTTATATTTTATACAAAACCTGTTCAAATAATGATGTTGAAGTTTAAATCAAGCTATCAAGCTGAATGAGCGTTACAGAATGTGGTTTTAAAGGTCTGTGTGATTACTGTGATATATATATACAAACAAACTGCAGTAAATTTGTATGTGCAATTATAAACCAAACTTTCACGTGTTTCTGGTGTGGTTTTTTTGCTTTGAAGTTTATTTTTGTATTAACATAGGAAATGAGATTTGAAAAATAAACATGAAATTTATCCAAATCAAAAATGCAGGACAAAACTCAGTGCTGTTTTAGTCTAGGGACAGTTACAGCCCCAGCCTGAAAGAGTCTGAAGTGTCGGAGCAGCTGTGTAGTACTGAGTCTTTAGAACAATTCATTTGGCGTTACACCATCTCTTTTAAACATGTGCCTGGGTGTAATCCATCATATCTAAAACCCATCATATATTCTCAGCAAAGTTTGGTGGTTTTCCTCATGGAGTTCAACAGACTCACTATTCACGTGTACTCGTCAGTTGTATTTCACTGAAGAGTTCTTTTCTGGGCATGATTATAGGACATCCTACCTCTGAGAAGGAGGTGTCTTGTCTGAACCAAGTCTTCCAGTGACTCCTTCTGTGCAGAAGTTGTATGGGGATCTGTTCTTCCTCATGGTGCTCCAGAGGAGTGGATGCACTTTGCAATATGCCGGTTCTGGAAAGCATGGAAGTAGAGTGAGAGGCTTTTATCTCTCTTTTATTCTGTCTCTCTGATTTGTAGCATCACCTGTGTAAATGCAATTGTGCACTGTGATTCCAGTAGCCAAACCTGGGTGAAAAAAAGACCATTCAAGTTACAGTTCTACACAATATGTTGTAGTTGTGTGTCAGCATAGGGAATTGATGTTTGGATATGGAAATAACTTAGTGCTGGACTGTCCTGATGAAAGTGTTTAGATTGAATTTTTGATAATACATACTGCAGGATTAAAATAAAATACAGTCTTTCTTAAATGAACAAAGCTAAATATTATTTCGATATCCACGCTGTTCTTCATATTGCTACTGAATTATGCTGCTATTTTATCTCTTTCCATGCCTTCTAGGGAATATGGTTGTCTTTTTTAAGGGTACATTTCAAGACGTGCAGAAGGAATGTATGTAGTTAAAGCAATTATCTTCTGAAAACCTCTGCTGTCTTTATATTGCATTTTCATCTGCTGCCTGCAGCAAGAAAAAGATACGCTACTGATAGAAATTGTCCAGTCATATTGCAAACAAGAACTTCTGCCCGAAAAGTTTTGAGTCTTACTTCAAGGCAGCACAAAGCCAGTAAATGAGGTAAGCAAGTAAACCTGTGGAGGGGATCTTGGAGAATGCATTTTGAGCAGGTAACCTTGGTGCCTGCTTTGCAAGCATAGGTTTTGCTTTGGAGGAGTAGATGGCTGGGCAGTGTGTTGTTCACCTTCAGTAGGCTGTGTCGTCTCATGGGCTCAGACCTCAACCTTGCTGGGTCTTTGTGTCTTGAAACCTTGATACTGAGGGGCCTGCGTTTCAGGAGAATCCCAGATGGCAGCCTTGAGGGTTGTTCCACAAGTCTGAGACATTTTTAGATGGAGACAGAGGCAGTGACTATAACTTCTCAGGGCTCAGGCAGAGCGATGAACCTGGTAGTGCTGGTGGGAAGCAGTTTGGGAACCCCAGAAAGTGGCTTCAGACATGCAGAACATGGGTACCTCAGTGTTAACATTTCCTTCCCTTAGCAATTCTGCTACTGTGCCTCTCATACCTGATCCTTCATGGTTCATGCTGCATTCTAAACCTGAATACTTCAAGTCTGCACTGTTTATCTCAAAATGGACACCTGCATGTCTTTTTTCCTATGTGTACCTAATCTTCAATTTTTTTCTTTTAGTCTGACTATGATGAGGTCATCATTCTCAGAAGTTTCTTCACCTTGAAAAGCAGAAGTGCTTACTTTAATTTGACTTGAAATAAAGAGGTTATCCATGAAGGCAGAGAAAGTTGGAAATCTGTCAGAACTTTGAAAATAATATTAAAGAGGAGGAAAAAACATCATTAAAGTTTCTTGGTCATCTTGCTGGCTGATGATGAAAACCATATAAGTAATTTAGGCTCATATCCACTAGAAATAAAATAGTTGCCAGTATTATGTGGTAGAATTTAATAAATGGTAGTACACAAAATGCAGGAAGATCTCCTAGAGTACAGGAAAAAATTAGTCAATATTTCTTTTTATTAGTTAACATAGCCATTTAGATACTTACTAGAGTATTGTTAATTCTTGCATTTATAATCAAATTTTGTTATATCTGTGGAGTGTTGGCTTCTGCATGGCAAAAGATTCCTGTATTCTTGCATTTAAGGAGACAAATTATTTTCATTCCATTTTAATTGTGGGGTTTGCTTTTTTTTTTTTCAAATAGCAAAGTTCAAATGTATGTATAATTAGGCAAAAGCTTCATCTACACGTAAATGAACACAGGTTAAAATAGCTGCTAATATAGAAGTGGTACTTGTAATAATAAAAATATTTTTATAGTTTCCACCTACAATTAGAAAAGCAGCATGAGCAGTGTTGAACCAAACTGAACATGACTGAGTGTTCTCAAAGGTGTTTGAGAGCTTGCAGATAGTCTGCAGTGGTGATTATTCTGACAAGATACTGTGCATCTTGTGTACCTATGACAGGCAAATCAGTGTGACCTTTCCTGTGGGGGGAAAGAGGATAAAAGGAGCTTTGGGTCAAACTGCTTGTATGTGAAATAACTTATTTGTTCTCTTAATATACTATATAAAAACACTCCCTATTCTTTTTAAGGAGTTTCAGCCACAGTTGCAGAATATAAATTCTACAGATATAAAATAATGCTTTGTATTTGCTGTGGTGAAAATTAATTTCCAGATTTTTCTATGGCAGCAAATTCTGACCTTTCCAGTTCGGAAGTCTCTGTTGTATTGTTGCATATTAAACATTTAGATCTATTTAAAAAGCTGATTACAACACTGGTGTGAAGTCTTATGAGACAAAGTCAATCTCTCACAGGTAAATAAAAGGAAATTAAGATGTGTATCTGAATAGATATTAATCTATTCAAAGTGTATGAATAAAGCTTGTAATTAGACTGCATACTACCAACAGTTTTTTTAGTTGCTGTACTAAAGGAACATCTCCAAATGACATGATCTAAGTAAATTCTAACAATTGGGGAGCGTCTGTTAATTTCTTTGGCATTTGTTTAGTGATCATTACTTAAGCAAACTTAGGCTAGGCACTCAAGATAATTAAATCTGTGTTAGAACTTCTCCACCTTGGACTCTGGTAACTCATATTCTCCATTTTATGTCACAATAATTATGGGTTATTACTTGAAGTTCCATGTGTATAGTGTAAAAATTCTTGATCAAGATTAAAAAATTATGAAAGGAATTTTAATAATAATTTTAATGCATAGAATTTACACAGAATATTTTATAACTTTGTCTATACACACTAGGCAGTAGAAATTTTTAAAACATCTCATTTATTTTTCTGTATAACTTGAGTAAATCTAATGCTATAGTAATGCAAAGTCATTTGTTTCTTTTTTTTTTTTCCACAGATGTAATGCTTATTTGCCTTTTACAGATAATGTTAGAGCTGCAGTGTCTTGTTTCAGAAACTGTCAGAACAGAGTGCCTGCTAATGGACACCTGATAGCTCTGAGTTTTAATTTTTCTGCTAACATAAGCCTGACTCTCTGCAGCTTCATCATGTCTAGTATCCTGTGGTTTATGTTACGTGCTGATTGCATACACTGGTGAAACCATTGGAAGACATCCAGTGGTCTTTTTCAGAGGCAAACTTCAAATTGTGGAACGAGCATCACGCTAAGGCTCCATTGAAAACACAGATTTGATGTATGAACGGGATTTTGTTGTGTAAAAGTGATGCTAACCTAAAGAGGTTCCCTGATGTTCATGCTTCTTTGCAGTTAAGGGATTTCTCAATACCTCCTTTTCAAAACAAGGCCAACAAAGCAAAAATTATTGAGGATGTGATCCAAGCAATGATGTGCATTTAGATGCAAGCCAAATTGCTGAAGTATCAGTGGAGTCAGGGCTTTGTTAGTCACATTATTAGGTTCAAACACTGCAGGGGTAGTACTGTGTCTCAAAATGGTGATCCAGAGACCTCACATACTATGAACTTATTCATAGTACTAAATGCCGAAGTACAAAGCAATGTCTGAAATATTAGCTAGGTCTCGAGTGTCAAGCTAGAGTTAAAAAGCAGATGTTGCTGTGCAGTTTTTCAGTGATAATCTTAGAAAATAATCTTAACTTGCATTTGGAGTATGGCTTAGTCCTCAGATTTTTTGAAGTTGGCTTCCTTTTTTCCAATTGCTTGTGCTCTTAGCAGTGCTTTGGCAGCTGCCCCAAACTAGAAGTTCACGGGAGGAATGGAAGGCAGGGACTCTAGTGCAAGCATAATAGATTCACGCTGCCACAAGGCACTTGGTGGTTAGCTACAAAAATGTAGTCTTTTTAGTGACTTGTAGATGCTCTATGTGTGTGCAATAGGCAGATGAGTAGTAGTGAGCCATGTGAAACAGAGAAGAGCACAGCACCAGGCCATCAAACTTGTGGCTCTGAAGTTTGCTGTAAAACTTGATTTGATAGTGCTTTTCTTTGAAGCTGTGACAATCTTGGTGGAATGAACCCCACTGCACACCTTAGTGTGGTGAAGCCAGCAGGGGGATTAGGGGCTGTTTCAGGCAGTGGATGGGGCAAGTCTCCACCTTGCTCATGAGTTTAGATAGGACTAGCATTGATTTAGATTGACTAGCATTGCACTAAATAACCACTTGCTGTGCAGCTTCAGATTTAGGTCCCCTGTCTTCAGCTGGAAAAATTAACTGTTGAAATCTGGGTTTTTTTGAGACACTTAATTGCTAGACCAAATTTATCAATGCCATACTTCTGATATTGTATTTTTAGATATTATAATGGGACTGTAACTGAAAGGGGGGAAGAAAGAGGAATTATAAAGTTATGTCTTGCATGGTAATTTTCTTTAAGCAATTGCCAAATAAATCAGTTTAAATCCCCTAAACTGTGATAAAATGAACTAGAAAAAAAGCATGAGAAGTCATAAATGGGCAACAAGTATTTCTGATAACTTTTTCTTCTGGTAATATATCAGGAGTATATTTAATGTGTGGTCTAATTTGGAAACATGTATTTACATTTTTTTAACTTTACTGGAATGAGTGATTGGGAGAGGGGGCCGTGGGGAAAAAGCACCTGAGAAGTGTGGTTTTTTGCTGCACACATTTTGAAAATGTGTATTCTCCAAGTTACATGTGGGATGCCATTGAAAGGATTTACATCAATCTTCAAAGCATTTGCCTAGTTAGATTCTAGGACCTAATTTTTTTTTTTTTT
>VXBX01005998.1:51622-115465 GCA_013400415.1 Scytalopus superciliaris | reverse complement strand
TTTTTTTTGGATAGGCTCCCAGAAGGAAGGAAGGAAATGTTTGCAATTCTGCAGTCACAGAGCAGTTACCTAATTCATCAAAGCATTTTAAGAATGCACCTGGTTTTGTAATTATTTACTTCTCATACATACAAAATACCTAAGCCTAAGTGCTTTGCTGAGTCAATCCCTTAATATACCAATTGTTTTTTTCATATATAGCCTTCTCCTGATAACCACTCATAAACCCTTAAAACCATTACTATAGCAGTACTGTACTGGGTCTGGCTGAGGTAGAGTTGATTTTGTTCATAGCAGCCCATATGGTGTTGTATTTCAGAGTTGTGACTGAAATAGTGTCAATACACCAGTCTTTTAGCTATTGCTGAGCAGTGCTTACACAGGTTCAGGGCATCCTCCGTTCCTCTCTCTGCCCACCAGCAAGCAGGTTTGGGGTGGGTGAGAGGCTGGTAGGGGATACAGCTGGGACAGCTGACCCAACCTGGGCAAAGAGATATTCCTTACAATATAATGGCATGCTCAGCAATAAAAGCTGGGGAGTAAATTTTCTGAAGTAGCCATTCCTTGAGGACTGACAGGGCAGTGGGAGGTGATGAGTGATTGCCTTGACATCACTTTTTTTTTTGTTTTGTTTTCTCTTCCCTGTGGTTATTAAGCTGTCTTTATATTGACCCATTAATTTTTCTTGGTTTTGCTCTTCCCATTCTCTTCCCCATCCCGCTGGGGGTGGGAATGAATAAGTAGCTGGTGAGTGCTTAACTGCAGGCTGGGGTCAACCCACCAAGGGTAGCCACGAAAGTACCTGCTGCTTTAGTTTCTAGCATTACCCTCCCTCACGAAAAAAAAAAAAGCATCAGACAGGTTGAAGCTAAGTCAGTGAAGCTTAAACTGGAAATATGATGCAATTTTTTTCCTTTTTCTTTTTTTTTAACAGCTGCAGTAATGAATAGTTGAACATGGTGGAACAAGTGACTTCACCTTAGACCTTGAAATTGGAATAAGATTACTTCTGCTTATCAGGGAAAGATCAGCTCTAGCTTGTTGAGTTAGATTTTAGGTAAGGCAGTGATGTGCAGTCAGTGTTGTTTTATGGCTGTAATTTAAGTTCAGGTTGTAATAGTCTTTCTTAGCCTTTATCTATGAGTATTCCTTTTGATGTAAATCCTACAGACCTTTCAGAAAACCAGCAGTTCTCATTTTCTCTTGGCTGAACTGTGAAGTGCATGGCCTTCAGGGTAGAATTTCCACTGGTTGATCGAGTGGATGGAAACTGAGGAAGATTTCTGATCCATGCTTCAGGGAAAGCTTACAGCATTTCTGCAATAAGATGAACTACCCGCATTTGATAAATCCTTCCTGAGTTCAGATAATGATATGGTAGGCATAATTTCACAAGTGTGAGATTGTTATGCAGAGATACAGGCCTGCAGAAAGAAGTATAAGCTATCATAGAAAATCTTTGTGATTTGCAAATTAAGGGATAAAATGTGATAATTGTTGCTGTGTTTGCCAAATCTGAGAGCATGTTTTTACCTTTTCTTCCTTTACTGAGAGTTAGGTAAGGTCTTCGAGTAACCTAGTACCAATGACTTACCTTTTGACAGCATTGTTCTCTGCAATGCTTGAATGGGAAAAAGGAAATATTTCAATAATGAAGCCAAAGATCAAAGGTGTTTGAAACTATTTTGTGAACTCAGGCATGGTGTAATATATTTGGGACAAAGATATTTGAAATATTAAGAATAAAATAAGAGGAAAAAACCCTCAAAAGATAAAAAAATGTAGCAAGAGGTTTAGGTAGGTGTTGCATGTTATACTGTGCATGGTGAAGTTGGATAAACTGTCATGAGCTTAATCAGTGAAGCTTTGGAATTGCCCACTAGACTTCATCCATGCAAAAGGTTTCTGGGTTGCTAAGTAAGATCAATGATGCATATTTTATCAACTATTACATACAGGAGTTGGAATTGTATCAGATAAGGCTAGTTCATCCAAGTCAGGGAACAGATTACATGATTTGCAAAGGGTTTGTATTGGAATGAGGGTGCTGTTTCCATTCTGTTCTCCAGTCTCCCTAAACAAGTGGTTACTAACATAGCCCCAAAAATTGGTCTTCTTTTATTGAATTAGTACTGATACTTGGTAGATGAACATTTAAGAAAGACCTCTAGCTATTCAATGATGTTTGTTTTCAGACTTCTTCCTATTATTCTCATTGTATGAACCACCTGTTTTTAATTTATTTAAATAAATATAAAAGCATTTACCACTTTTTTATATCAGCTATTACTCTGATCTGAGATGTTAAAAAAACAGTTTGAGACTTCAGATGGTGGTAGTCTGAGTCTGAAAATGTTACCTCTGCCACTAGTCCCATACTGTAGGTTTTCCTACCAGTGCCACCTTTAGGGGAATTTTGTTTGCACCACAGTATCAGGATTACCATATCAGCTTTGTATTTTCTCTTTACTTTGATGTCCCAAGTATTTTCTCTGTGAGTTGTGTTCCATGCTGTGTACTGCAGTTTTGTGATATTAAATTTAGCTGCACAGCTGTTTGAAATGGCAGCAGTGAGTAGTGCTGAGGCTTTGGAAAAAAAGAGAAAGTTGGTTGTAAATTTTTTAGTCAATGCCGGGTAAAAGTGTGAATATTTTCACAGGAAAGCTGAATAGGACTACTAATCCTATAGAAGTTTGCTCTCAGCTTCCATTCTGCCATGGTTAATTTGAAACAACTGTTATGGTACAGGCATATGAATTGTGTTTACAAGGAAATTTGCTTAAGGTTGAGTAATTTACTTGATAAGGAGATGTAGTAATCATTTTATGAACACTTGAAATATGTTGAAGTCCATTTTGTTTATAATCTGTAATGTGATTTTACTACTTTTAATTCTAAATGGCTTGAGAAGATTTGAAGCCTAGCTATTTTCCAAAAAAAAAAAAAAAAGAAAAAAAAAAAAAGGATGCTGGTATTTTCATTTACTTCCATATAAAATAGTACTTTTTGGTAGGAGCAAGGGCATTTACCTTTCTGCTCTTGTTTAAGAACTGCAAACTCTTAATTTAAGCAGTAAGAATAATGCTGAAATATACTTTTAAAAATTTTTGTTTCCTTTCTGTGTTACCACAGACATCAGAAAGGAATTCTAAAGGAAAAGAAAATGTCAATCACTAAAAATTTTATCAAATGAACTTTTCTTTCACAAGTTTTCCCTCAATTTTATATCATCTTTGTTCACTTACAGCCTATATGAAGTGATTAGGAAGCCTAAATTTAGATATCTGTCTAAGTATCAAAGTTCCATTGTAGTCAATATATATATGCAGTCAGTGGAGCCAGGAGAGCACTTCTTCTTATCCTAAGTGAACATACATTGGTTAGTCAGCTGGAAGCCCTCTAGCTTCTCTTGTCTTCTTTATTGACAAGATCACCATTGACACCACTGTGAAGACTTGCTATATTTAATTGATTCAATTTGGGAATGCATGCCATCAAAACGTAAGCTACCCAGTCTGTTTGGTTGGGAGAGAGAGACATTTACTCTACCTACTTTAAACATCTAATTTAAACCATGAAAAAAGTACATAATACAGTCAAAATCTGTGCATGCTGTGCCACAGTCTGTAAAAATCTCTACAGTTAAGATGTGTGATTGTGTAGTTACTGTTACCAGTTACAGGGCAAGATAGAATGTCTCTTAATTAACTTAATAACCTGATAGGTGCATTTAGACATAGCTAATTAGGACTTCCTTGTAATTGAGCCAATGATTATGAAGACAGTTTCATTTGTATTAAATGCATGGACAATCACAAGGAAATTAGAATTTGAGCCTTCATTAAATAACTAGTAGAGGACAGCACAATAATGAAAGATTATTCTCTTTATAGAATTAATATATTAAGCTGCTACTTTAGAACTGGTTTGTTGGGTTTTTTTCAAGGTCTTTTGCAGCTTCATCAATATGTGTCCATGAATCACTCTTGGAAACATCCACAAATCAACTTTTATGAGTTTTTTTTCTTTATATAATCCATGTAGCATAGTTCAGTAAAACTAGTGAATGTAAGAACGTATGAAGATACCATTGCAGAAGAAAGTAGAAGTGGTTTGCACAATGCAAGGTAAAATTTTTGAAGAAGTTGACTGACAGAGCTTATATCACCTTGCCGTTCTTTAGGGGCAGAACCAAATTTGGAGCAAAATAACAGGGAAGCAGCAGAAACTAATGTATTCACCCTAGTGCTCTAGTCTGTAGTAACGATAGAAGTTCTCATTTGCCCCTTTTCTGTGCCCCAGTGTGTCTCATGGGTGCACAGGGATTTCATAGTTACTGACATCTGAACAGGCTTCTTCACTTGTTACACAGCTGGAAGGAAGAGGCTGAGAGGAGTCCCATTGATAGAATAGAAAAAAGGACATGGAGTGAAAGGAAGACATAGCAGTATAAAGAAGATAGAAGGAGAGAGATTATGGGTAGTGAACAGTTCATTTGGCAGCATGGACAACCAATCTGCCATGGCACACTATGCAGAGAAGAACAGTTTTCTTATTTGAATTGTAGAAAACTTAGAAATTTGAGCTAGCAATGTGAAAAGTATAATTAATGTTTTTAAGATATATATAACTGTCTTGCATTTCTGTTTTCATGCATAATTGAAACTCATCTGCTGATTTTTTCATCAAGAAATGAATCTCAGTTTCAATGATTTTGTGCCGTTTTCATTCTGCTGTTAATGCAGAGGCGTCTTCATTGAGACTGGTTGGTCTTTTCCCTTTTCTTTTTGTTGTGAAACCTTGCCTACTTAGCACTTTGTGAGTCAGATCAGACTGCTGCTAACGAAAAAGGAATTTTATTTTTGTACCTTGTACACTTTAGTTTTTCTTATTTAATGCATTCAGTTTTGTCATCTTTTTTTGAAACATTCCAAATATGTAAGAGTATATTTAGAGTACCATGTAGTATGTTATTCCTGCTGTCTATTGAGGTGTCATCCAAGCAACAGATGAGATCATCAAATAAACTTTTAATAATTTCATCAGGAGTTTAAATTAGTATTACTAGGGAATAGTGCTAAAATTAGAATACTCCTTAATAGACTATCATAATCTGTGTGAAGATTTTTGTATGTGTGATTTAAGTTTGGTTTTATTTTTGTTTCTCTTGCCCCTCCGACCCTTCCACGTCATGGCATAGCCAAGCAACCAAACACAGACAGGTAACGTATTTTCATGTAATTGCCGATTTGCTGGGGATTACAGAAGTCTCAGAGGAAGCATGAGTTTGAAGAACATTATGTTGGGAACTGAGCAGATGGAGTTAGGTCCCTTGATGAACTAGGTGGCAAAAATTGGTAGAAAGGCAAAGGTAGTGAGGGTCATGGAGTTGTGATCCTACTTCTGGGATCTCTGACAGTGCTGTGTGGAAAAACGATATGGAAGAGAGATAACACCTCCTGCATGTGAATTTGGTTTTACACAGCTATTCTGAAGCTTTTGTTATTGGGTCGAGGTGTTCTTTGCACATTCTCCAGAGTTCAGGAACTCTATAGAAAGTGGTAAACTGGAGACCGCTTTCAAACCTTGCTTGGAGCAGCTTGAAAAACAGGTGCCTAAGTGCTTCTTTTCTCCCTTTTTGCAATGGAGTACTTGAAGTAAAGAGTTTTGTCTTCCTTAAATGGCTGGCTTTGTAATCTCAGTCACCTTTGGATTTATTCTAAGTTGCATTTACTTTTAAAGACAGCTCTGAAAGTGATCGAGGCAAATCAGTTTTTTTACATAAAAAAGTAGTATTTTTTTTAACTGCATACTCTTTTCAATTTATGAGCATTCCAGCAGTATTTTTTGGTTTTTATTTTTTCTTTTTCACTTTAGATGTAAAAGACTGGTACAACACATTTGTTATTCCAGATAGGTAAAAGTAGGCTATATCTACAGTTCTTCAAAGTTTTCTAATTGCTGTCACAGAATAGGACTGTCAGGTTTTATTATCAGTATGTTAATGGTAGATAAAAAATGGTCCTTTTGTATAGGATCTAATTTCACATCATCTTGAATAGCATTTTTTGTTTGTACTTTGTATGAATATGTTCTTTAGTTTTATTGCTGTATCTCAGAATAAGATAAATAATCCTGTAATCAGTTTTGTTTTATTATATTTATTTCTGTTAATTAAAGACAATTTCTTCATGTTACAAGCAAGTCAGTGATGGCAACAGTCAAGTAACATTTGTCTTACATTGGCATGTAGGCATTCTAAAATTTTTCATTTTTGTGTATTACGTTTTTTAGTGTTACTTCACTAGGTTTGTAATGTACTAGTAATAACTTGTCACCTGTGCATATATTTAACAATTTAATAGAATCAATGGACATGTCTCATCACGTTCTCATCATCTTGTTTTTATTAATCTAAGATAGAAAAATAATTTTCAAACCGTGATTCTGAGAAATTATTTAAATTACAAGTCAGCTATTACAAATTGGCACTCTTCCTTTGGTAATAGAATCCTCTGCAATGGAATTTCTACAGCTATTGTGGTCCATTACAAGGATTAGGTTACATCTTTCCATTGTCACTAATTCTACATTTTGACAGGGAAAAAAAAGAAAGGTTTGCTGTTAGTGTTGCCAAGCAACCAAAATATGAATTACTCCAATTTCTGGATTTTTCTTGTGTGATATATATGAGAGAGTTTCTCCTGCCTTGGTGAGAGACAGTCTGAATGAAGGTGCTCTCTATAGCTTTAACAACTCTGAGATTACTAAGTAGCTTCATTTCTCCCTGTGGAGTTCCATTTCAAAACCAAAAACACCTGGGTTTTTTTTGTTCCCTGTAGATAGATGTCAAAAATCACATCACCAAAGATGATGTCTTCACAAGACATGAGATTGGGCATGTTTTCTCTTTTTTGTTTCCTGAAATTAAATTTCTCTTTCTAAAGTGAAAAGCTTGTTTCTGCCTTGTTTTCATTTATACATAATTGTTTATGCCACTAAAAAGAATGGAAAATCTTGGAGTGGACAAAGATAACTTGTATGCCATGTAATCCTGCATGCTGTTATTCCTGTTTACTGCTATTTGGTATGCTTCCTCTGAAGTATCTTTTTCCAACACACTTAACTGACGGTAGTGCTAAGTAACTACTCGCATTTGAAAACTTATTTATTAAATGAAAGTGTGTGGAAAAGATGAAGTGGAGATAGACTTAAGTGTGTGTAAGTTATGGTAAGATCTGTGCTTGGGGATGGGTGAAGAGAATAAATGCTCTGAATAACTTAGCTAGGAAGGTTTTTTGTTGTTTGTTTGTGGGGTTTTTTTGTTTCTGTTATCTCTCTGATTTTTTTGTACATTCCTGTAATTTTTTTACTTCTGTGGAACTTTTCTGTTATGCAGTGGTAGTCACAGATTTCCTGTAGAACTATACATGGGTTTCAGGGTCATCCCACTTGCCACCTGAGTCATTTATTTCCTCTCAGGGCACAAGTGCAGCGCAGCGCCACAGCTTCTTTTTGGATTGCTGTTGTGTTTTACATTTAGGAAGCCAGGAAGAACCTCAGCAGCAACATGGAGAGTGCTTCTTTTTCTACAGCCCTGCAAAGCCAAGATGTAAAACAGCAGTTGGATATTATCAATGCATGGCATAGGAAATTCTTTCCTGTTGATGTTGCTTTTGTATCCATGTCTGCAACAGTGTAATGAAAGATTTGCTCATGTCTATTCAATAGTATTTTTGAGGAGTTGCATTAAAAAGTATCTGCCTATTTGGTCAGAGTATCTAAGCAGATTCTGTGTCTGTGTGAGATGAAAAATACACGAACCATCCTGATACACCTGTTTTCAATGAGAAGAAACTTGGATGTATGGGTTAGAGAAGAGCTATTTGCTGCTCTAAAGAGATGCTTGTTCTGAATGGTTAAATGAACAATATTCAAACTTCATGGGGTAAATTTGAGCAGGTAGCAGGGGTTAGGTTTTTTTACCTAAATTCCAGTGGATAAGAGATTATAGGCTAATAGCAGCTCTTCAGACATGAGCACTTCATAGGGCGAAACTAGCAGTAGTTTGAGGAAGTTGAAAACAGAGTTTTCCTTTAAAAATGCTAATTTATTTTTGGTAAATACAAGATTATTTTAGGTACTCACTAATTTTTTTTGTTTTGATTTTCTAAAGGAGTTGATGACCAAGCTGATAACAGAGACACCTGACCAGCCAATCCCATTTCTAATTGATCATCTTCAGTCCAAACAAGGGAATCGCAGTCAGCTGCAGAGAACACTGTCTGGCTCTGCTGCTCTTTGGGCAGAGAGCGAAACACCAGGTATGTTCTGTCTGCTGGAAATGGCTAGTCTCCAGTGTAATTTTTGTGCACTATAGTCCATGATTTCCTGGATGCATATGTACCTACTGAACGTGTACTGCTCTGTGATTTTGAGCATGCAGAATAAATTCAGTTTGTACAGTAGATACCGATTTATTATAAACTATTGACTGTCAGCTCAGCCTATGTACATATGATGTGAGTATGTGTTATAGCTGCAGAGTGAAAATAGTCCCAGTCTTGGTGAGAAGAGATGTGGATGTAAGAGTTCCTTGATTTCCTTGCTACCTTTTTGCTTTCTTTTTCTCTTTGGTTTGTTTTCCTTTTCCCTCCCCTGGTGTTTTTGTGCCTGAGATTAACCTCACTATTGACGTGTTTTCTTTGATAATACACACTTTTAATGACCTATTGGCCCAGTCCTTAATGAGAAGATGCTATGCTACTTCATGAATTCCAGTGTGAGTAATTGATGATTGTAGATCTTCAGAAGCATTAAGAAGTATTCTGAAATAATATTTGCTCTTATTGTAAAGTAGAAATCCTAGCTTCAGTATTCTGGTACGAGCTACTGTTACAATATTAGTTTTATGTTTAAAAATTGACTGATGGTCTGTTTCAGACTATAGCAGAGCTTAAATATTTACTGCCTGATAGTCAAAATGTTAGTTGCCTGACAAATCATCTTTTTATTTATATCAAATATACAATTTTAAGTATAGGCAGTAAAATGTAAGAAAATAAATGGATGTTAAGGACCTTGTCATTAAAAAATAGACTTTTTTTACTTGAAAAGCCTATTAATTTCTAAATTTTGATATTTAGGAAATGGAAAAAATGTATTAAATTTAATATAGATCAGAAAACGAAGAAGAAAAAGAGCTGTCTTTGGTTTAGACCAATAGGCCTTGTTCATTTTTTTATTAATTGCTTATTAAGTCTTGGAAAGATGACCCTATAAATGTTATAGTTATTTGATTTGCTTCATTTAACAGAAAATAAAGGAACAAGAAGAGATTTTAGAAGTTATGATAAGCCATGGCAGGTAAATGCAAAAAAGCCTAAAAAGTCAAAGAGCGACCTTGCTGTGTCCAACATTTCTCCACCATCACCGGAGTCCAAGTCATGTAAGAAAGCTTCACTACATTAATAATCTGTGCATACTTTCAAATCCATAATACGTTTTTCTGTTCAATTAGGATTAAAATGGGAAGCAAACTATGAACAGTGGAAATGGCTGTATGTACATTAAAAGAGTTTGATTCTTGCCTTACTGTCACTTGAATTATGAATATTTTCTAGTACCCTATGTTGTCATCTGTAGACAGAATACAATTCTAGATTAAAAGTAGACTAATATCTGGGTGTCATGTTTGGATACTGGTTATGATTTGATGTTGTAGTTTGTATTGCCATTTTGCATGTGCAAAATCTGTTATGTTGGTATTGGTCCTAATAGATCTTTTTCAGTGGATCAGGCAATGCAAAGCTATGAATTATGAACAGGTACTGTCCAAGGTATAGGGATAGTGTCAGCAGAACAGGTATACTGCCCTGAGAGTTACTGAAGGAATCTTTCCCATACACTGAAAGAAAAGATAGGTTAGAAATAGAGTCACTGAGGAGCATACTGTCAATCACCTGTAAAATAGAAGGACTAAAAACAGAGGCAACAGGTCTTAATGAAATATAATGCTTGCTGTGTACTGGCTATTCAAGAAATTTAATTTTTAAGTTCGATTCTCAATGTTGGTTTTTTTTCCCCAAATAAATATATCTACTATATGCATACATAAGTAAATATAGTTCACACACAGAGAATTGTGTGTACAAGACTTGAAGTATAAAATAAAATGCAAAGTTATCACTTTGCATTTTTTTCTGTTGGCTGCTGTAGTTTTTTTTAATATTTTGTAACAGCCAAATCTTTGTAATAACTCTTGAGTGTGATTAGGTAGACCAGACACAAACAGAGATAAATAGTATGCTGCAATAGGAAGCTTGCTGTCTTTCCTCTAAAAGCAAGATGGGAAAGTCTAGACTTCAGTGCAGTCAAAGGGAAATCACCCAGTGGTCTCACTAAGTCAAAATACAATACAGCAATGGATAAAGTAAATAATGAGAAATTTATGCAATAGAGATACCGTGCTTTTGGGTAATTAACAGTCTTGTATGGTTATGAAACCTTTTGATTGAGAATAAATAATTAACAAGTAAAAATGCCTATTTACAGATAGCTGTGTCCCATAGTACAGCTTTTCTCAGGATCATTTTTTTCTGGAAATGGAGCATTTATCTGTGTTTCTTTTTCATGAAACACATTCCCTTCTTCAAAAATACTCAAATTTGATCATCAATTCCACTCTATTTCTCAGTTGTACACATGAATTTTTAAGTCAGTTCAAAATAAGCATGTGAATTCAATTAACTTTCAAGAGTAAATAGAGATATTCATATAAATGCTTATAGTGGCTCGTAATCTGTGTCTAACGTAACATACTGTCTGGATAACAGCAATCTGTGGAGATTCACTGTTTGAAACAGTGACCAAAGATATTGTAAGTTGTTTCTGTCATCATGCTGTTTTCCTCCCTGTGTTCAGTCTTCAGCTTCTGTGGTACGCATCAAATAACTCTCATACTCTCTCCTAAAGACTTCAAGTTCTCAGTCTTTATCCCACATAGGGGTGTGACATCATGTATCTTCCTTCATTTGTGTGCCTGCTAGTTTCATGCTTGCTGAGCCCTTAGGTTGTCCCAGGAGAGGGACAAAGAGGAGGCTGGACATTCTAAACTATAAGGTTTCATGTCAAACAAATAACTGTTTTACACATTCATAATAAGTCTGGGCTTGAGTATCTGTCCTTGTGGACTGAAGGACACTTAATAATGCTCTTCATTTGGTAAGACTTACTCTCAAGCTACCCGGGTCCCTAAATCTAGAAGCAGTGTGTGGGAGTGCAGCTTTGCCTGCAACAGAAGTAGCATTAGAGTGTGCTTAATGCAATTGTACATATGTAAATACATGGCACTGTATGGGATTAATTTTGAGCATGCTGAAAGAGGAGACTAATGTCATTGCAAGGCCTTTCTGTCATCAGTGAAAGGTCTTAATGATTGTGGGAAGTTCCTGGTTACTAGAAAAATGCAAATATTACATTAATTTTGAGGAATGGCAAGGAGATTTTGGGGACTACAAGCTGATTAGCCTAACCTCACTCTCTGGGAAGGTTACTGAGCAAATTTATCTGGAAGGTGTTCCTAGCCACAAGAAGGAGGAAAATGTTATTTGGAACAGCAAATGTGGGTTTATGAGACCATAAATGTCTGAACAGGTCAACATGGTTGCCCTCTTTGGTATAAAACTGGCCTATAACCAAAGAAAGATCAGTGGATGTTTAATATCTTGACTTCAGCAAAACCTGTGTCAGTTTCCTGTAGTATCCTTAAAACTCAATTGATAATTTATGGGCTGGATAAGGGGACAACAATATATATGGAAAGTTAATGCAGCTGTTAGATTCAAGGGACTGACAATGCAAAGTCCCAGTTGAAAAATCTGTCATTACTAGAATGCTTAGGGACTGGTATACTGAGGCTGATATAATTCAAAAGACTTCCTTAATGTTTTGGATGATGAGGTAGAATGTTTTCTTAGGTTTGCAGGTGAGACCAAATTGTTGAAAGTAGTTGATATTCTGGGTAGCAGGGGTGCTATTCAGATTTACAGGAGTGAGGAGTGGGCCGAGAGCAACCTTGTAAAGTTCAACACAGACAAATTCAAAATCCTGCACCTTGAATGGAATAACCCTGAGCAATAGTAAAAACTGGGAAATGAATGACCAGATAGCTTTGCTGGAGTGCTGATGGACAACAACTTAAACCAGCTGTGGCTGTGTGGTAATGCAGCGCCGAAGGTGAGCTGCATCCTGGGCTGCAGTAGCAAGACTATAGCCAGCAGTGGGGGTTTTTTCACTTTTGAGATGAAAGAAAGAAAAGCTGAGGGGAGATTTCATTGTGATGATCAACTACTCTGCCGGAGGATGCTAGAGAAGACATAGATTCTTCTTGAAGGTCTGTAACGAAAGGACAAGAGGAAACAAAAATTATACTGCAAGGGCAGCCAAACACTGGAACAGCTTGTCCAGAGAGGCTGTGAAATCTCCATTGTGGGGGATACTAAAAACTCACTGAATAGTTTGAGCCACCTGCCCTCAAATGACTGGTTTGAGGCAGCAATTTGGGCTAGAAGACTTTCAGAGGTCCTTTCCAGCCTAATTATCCTCTGATTCTGTGCTTTGTTGTTCACATACTTTTGTTGGTTTTTTTCCATAGCACTGATTTAAACCTTAATTCCTCCTATTATTTTCATGACTTACATGGGCAAATAGTTGTGTCTGAAGCTTTTTGAAAATACTGTATGTACTTGAACAAAATTTTATTTTAGTTGCTATCACAGAGGCTGGTTCCAGCCGCTTTGCCATATCTGCTTCTCTTATTTTCTGCCAACTAGATTAATACTGATGTTCTTTTGACATTTTTTTCTGGGGTTATGCCAAAATCAGTGGGTATCATATGCCCCTTCACCTACACAGATCAGCGGAAAGCAAGCATGTTTAGAAGCCATTTATTGCTCTGTCCAAATGTGCATACTATATTCCATTTGTTTTGTGTCTTTATCTCGTACCTCAAAACATTTTTGGGTGTCATTGTACATTTTTTGCCAAAGCCTCTCCAAAGAGGTAGTAAGGACTGATCAGAGAAAAGAATGTTTTGGGCCTGTTGAGGCCTAAATATTTACTCTCAGGTTTGTGTTTAAAAGAACAAACACCGCCCACCCCCACCCCCCCCCATACAAAATCTAAAAAGGCCTGCCAAAACAAATGCAACATTTAATGGAGTCCATCAGCTGTATTATGTTCTGTTGCAGAGTTTTTGTCTTCTGACTGTCTTGTTCAAATGATCTTACACTTATAAGTTTATTCAGAACTGAGAACTATAATTTCATAGGAATCTTTGGAAACATCAGGATATTTGATTTACTCAATTAGGAAATACTTTTTTTCATTCAACAGAATGATGTGGGCTGCAGTGTGCATGTTACTCTTGCAGAAGTATCCCTTCCTTATTCATTCCTCCACTCCCTCCTCCTGCCTGCACCTGAAATACACAAACAAGAAGTCTTGATAAATAAGTGATCCAACCACTTGTTCAGTGTGTGTGCAAAACCACAATTAAGGAGAAGCTGCTGCTATTGTCTGGCAAGGAAGACGCTCAGAGCTAGAGCTCTGTGTTGTGTGTTTGTGTGTGTATAAATATACTTAATGAAATGTTTGGATGATCATGTTCTGTATCTGAAATTTGGAAGTTTCAAAATAGTTTGTAAAACAGAATTCTTGCTTCCCAACTACCTACTTCTAGGCAGAGTAGGTTGATCTCTTTATTACTTCCATATTAAATCAGATCAGAGATCATCCTTTCACTGTGCTTCAGTTCACCGTTCTCAACACATCCCATTTGCTGTTACAGTGTTGTGTCCTTCTAGTTGCTCTTGGTCAATCTAGGACTGTAGGCCATCATTCTCTTAGCCTTTTAATATCCAGGTACAGTGGAAATTGGTTTGGTGCTATTATCAAAGAATCCTAATCTGAATGCTATTATGAGATTTAAATACGTGAGTAAATTCATGCTCAATAATAATATACATGTTTTTGTTCTTTGAGATGTAAGCTGGTCATGCAATATATCAATGAAATGCAGAATTTAATAAGCAACTGGTTTGATTCTGTCTGAAAATCATGTCTTGAAAAGATGTGTGTGGGTAAAACCATAGTTGTTGTACCATATATGGTACTGATCTTCTACCATTACCCAGTATAAAATAAAGGTGTGCTGATTCGTGACAAAATTCATAATACACCTGTGAAGGAATCTGATGTGCATTTTTTGACTGGGCTCACCACCAGAAAATCAGAAATCCCGGCAAGTGTGTCTTTCCAGTCAACTAAGATGACATGAGGAAATCTCAGTTCCATAAAGGGAAATCCTACATATTTCTATACAAATGCTATGGTGTAGATGTAATAAATTTTCTGAATTGTAGACAAATAATTTCAAGAGAAAATATTGTATAATACATAAATCTCTCAAGCAACAGAGATGAGGTTGAGATGGGTAATGTGATGAGGGATTTAAAATTACTGATAGGATGATTTTGATGAATAAATGAGTATAATAAAAAAAAAGGCCAAGGTCAGAATATAATCAAAGGGCTTTACTAAGTGTGTAATGACATATGCATGTAAGTGATTGATGACAGACTTCATACATACAGAAAAGGATCATGTATTTGAAACGATTTTAAGGAAGGGTCACATGGTCTTTATACAGTTCTGCGTGCTTCACACAAAGCCATCCACTTGAAAATGACCACGGCTTGTTGATCCTACAGTTGAGAAGAAACAAGATTATATTTTAAAAACATCTGTAAGAACACAGAAAATGAACATGAAAGGACAAACACAAGACACGTGATATAATTAAATAGATTTTAGTTTTAATATACATTTACTAGTTGGAAGAGTAGATAGGTAAGAAGAACTATGTCATCTCTAGAAATAAAAATTTCAGTCTGTTCTAATTCTGCTTAACATTCCCCTCAGTTTTGGTTCAGTTATAGAATGAGTCAAATTCATTGTTGAAACTAATTCTATTGAAACTTAGAAATATTTCGTGACAGCGTATCTGTTTTGGTACATTTTCACCAAAATACAAAGTGGTTCATTGAAACACAGCTGATAGATAGTAAACCACCATGCAGAGAAAATTTCCATCAAGACTTTGATTTCCCACCATCCATCTAGTGAGATGCAGTCTAACCTTCCTGTATTTCTGAGACATTTCTCCGAAACTAGGGACCAGATCACTGTATCTTGAGCAAGTGCCCCTACTTTTTAAGGATATCTTGATACTCTCATTTTCCTGGTGTGAGTTGGTCCATATACTTGGCAGTTGCTGATCCTGGAATGCCACAGCTGTAGAGTAGAACTTCTGTTCGTTTCATCCAGCTTCTGTACCATGACAAATTTTGCTTCAAGCTCATGTGGTGTCTCAAAAATTCTGTCCTTTTGTAATTTGAGAAATGTGTTTTGTTTCAAACTGACATGATATCAAATTCTGGCTTGTAGAGATTTTCTGAAACCTTGATGCTCTGAGGTTTAGTTATCTTTGTACATAGTTTTACTGTATTAAACTGTTGCCTGTTTGTATTTTGGTGTTCCTGGAGATTATTGTGGTGTGGTCAGTTTAGTATAATCATAAAAAGGAAAGTCTGTCATACTGCTAGTGATGATGTAGAATATGGTGCTGGCACACTGAAGGGGCATGGTAACATGACTGAAAAAGCAGGTCTTAAAGGAGCATGAGATATCAATAGTGAACGAAGGTGAGTGAAAATAGAATTTATTTTCTAGTTTGCTAAATATTTGTATTTACAGTTAGAAAAAGTCTAGAAAAAATGCTAAGTGGAACATTTTGTTTTCTATAAATAAGAAAAAAAGATGAGAAATACTGAAGTTGTGTTATTTAATTTATGTATGCTGGAGTCAGTGAATGGAGTCAATTTCTTTCACCTAAAAATTTACATAAATTGTAATTGACAGAGCAGTTCCTAAACCAGGGACTTATAAACTAGTAATTTGCATTTATAAATATCAACCAACATTTCAACCTAATACCCATATCTATTTACTCATTATGTAGCTCGTTATTTCCATTGTCCTCAGAAGGAAATATATCACCTGCCTTTTTTGAACACAGCGCAGAACCAGGCTCTGACGCTCCAACTTGCCCCTCTCTTCTCTTCTACTTAGCAAGGGTTCCTGTGTCCCTTTCCTTCTATTCTTCTTTCTGCAGGTCTTTTTTAATGTCTCCTTTGCCTTCTGTCTTTGAGAATGTCTGTAATTGCAGTCTAATATATTAGCTTCCCCAGTAATTCCCCAGGTTCCTGAATGGATGTTACAGATTAGGATTTACTCTGAGTTCTCAGACTCTATATAGAGGTCTGGTTTGAAGATGACTTGGTTTATGTCTATGGGAAGTGGAATCATGTTCTTTGTGAAAGAAGGACTTAAACAGAACATTGCCCCATTTCTTTACCAGGAAAAGACGACTACTGACGTAACTTCAACTTTCCCTAGTGGAGTTGATCCAAAGTGGAGTAGATTCTGTATTCACACAGAGGAAAGTCAGCAATAAGGCCAATTTCAGTAGCAAGTTATTTAACATATTTTGTAATAGCTACCAGACTTGATGTCTGATCATAATTTCCCCATACTATCATAAAAGCATTCTGAAATTCCAAATTATCATATCACCTGGTTTTTTTTGCACAGACTCTTTTTTTATAGGAGTCTGTAAGTTTGCTTCTTAACATGTAATGAAAATTATGTTTTTAACCATAAATTAGTTGACAGCTGTCAAAGTAGTAAACAAAAAATTAAAAGCTGGCCAGGATATACTGGACATGATAGGCTTTTCTTTGAAGTTATTTTTAAATGAGTAGTTAGCAACAACTGATAAATGCAACTGGTCCTTTCAGGTGGGAAGGTGGACTAGGCATCATCATCTTCACACCAGCATGTGCAATTCTCAGCACAGGAATGCTGGGTTTGGAGACGACCCAACAATTGCATTTGGTGGCAAAGGCAGCAGATCACTTACTTCTGAACACTAGCAAAAAGAACATGCTAAACTGCACTTCCAGAAACAGCATCGTTTTTGTTTTCATTTCTACAAATTGTTAAAAATGTACACAACGTTCAGTGCCATTCTGTTCACTGTGCATCCTACAGGCCTCAGACTATCCTTCTCTTCATTGTTGGTAAAGTTATCTCAGTACTTGAGGAACTGTTATTTTAAAATTAAATCAAATGCCTTGGTAATAGATAATGAGCAGCAGGCTAAGCTCAGGACTGTGCTTCTCAAAGATTGAGTTTGTTTAAATAGTTGAACAAAAATAACAGGCTGTACAGCATGAACGATAAAGGCTTATTTTGTTTCACTGTTTTTAATGAACTGCGTTATCTACACATTATGATTTTTTAAAAAAAAAAAGTATGTTGTTTTAAAAGCTGTATCTGAAATATTTCTTTTTCTTTTTTTTTTTTTTTTCATTAATAAAATGCCTATCAAAGCCAAAAGTACCAATTGCTCCTTTTTATTTTGCCATTCTTCCTTACTGACCCTCAGGCAACACAATTCTCTTTGGTTGTAAATTAAGTACCTTCACATGCAATAGTTTAAATACATTTTTTGTTTTAATTAATTAATTAATTAATTTTATTATTTTTATAGTATTAGTTATTCCTTTTTCCCAATTAATTTAGTGCCAAGAATCATCCCAACAATGCATTTGTTCATACATGTTTTCATTTTTGCTTCACATTGACCAAAGAAAATATTTCCAACTGTTAAAATAGAAGGATGGTAATTTCCACTCAAGGTACTTGAGCTTGTAAACTCATATTACAGCTTTTTTCCTACTGTAGGAGTCTGAACTACCAAATCTAAACTTCATCTATATATCTGTGTATATTTAGTGCCAAGGTCAATAGAACATCCTAAATGGGATTGGAAGACAAAACCGGAGAACCATGATTTTGATGAACTAAATCATATTCTTCAAGAGAGCAAAAAACTTGGAAAAGCCCTTGAGAATCTGTCTCGCAGTAAGTTGACTGATTTTAGTTTTTTAATGTAACCATGCATCCTGAATTGTAATTTGGGAGTGTATATCAGGAAGGTGTCTTCTATTCAATGAAGACCAAGCTCATTGATGTCAGCAGTTATATTCCTGTTTACAGAATAAGGTTTACAGAATGTCTGAGATAATTCAGTAGTTCTCCTGGAAACTGAAACTACTTTCCGTGCACTTCCTTATTTTTTTTTTTTTTTTACGTTAGTTTTCTGTAGGTTGAACTGAATTAGCTCATGAAGAGATCAACACAAGAGGCTTTTTTAATGAAAATGGTGGGAACATGCAGCAGGGAGACTGCTCCTTTGGGTGGTAGCAGTTAGATTGGATTAACCTGTGTAAAACTTTAACCTCATTGATGGAGTTCAGACCTCGTTGAAAAATAACGGGCTATTTTTTATTCTGGACCCCAGTCAGTTCGTTACAGTTTTCAAAAACAATTAAAATATTTTAAGGCATCTCAAATAAATACTCAGAAACATGGAATCCAGTTATTTAGTGATAAAACCCAGATATTATCCCTTATATACTTTTTGTTCCTCTCTCTTTCCTGTAGAAAAGAATTCTGAAGTACATTTGTAGGAGCAAATATTACTAACAATTATTAAAGTATGAAGAGATATAAAGTATGCTTTGCCATGGTACATAAAAACTAGGAATGATGTGATTTGGGAGATAGTTGAGTGAAAAATATTTTCTTTTTCATCTCACTAAATTTTATCAATGTCAATTCTTGATTCACTGGAGAATTAGCAGATGGTGAGATCAGAGAGGGAGCTGAATGAAAAATAGAAGATCTGTTTTGTGGAGAATTTTGAGAGTCCAATTTTCCAAAATTGTGTCAAATTCCCAAACTGGTTTGCCCAAATTCTTTCTCTCCCAAATGTTTTAGGTTGATCACTAGAATTATATTGTGAGCACTTTTTGTATTTATATTAATTATGGTAGTACAGTTACAGGGCTTTTTTATAATACATTTCTAGGAAATCAATCTATCTGCTTGTAAGAAGCTAAACCAATTCCAGTCAGGATCTCTGATTTGCAGCCTCGCTATTGCCTGACCGTGTTACTGTGATGGGTGTGAGTGTAGTTTTCAAGCCTTTCTTCTTTAAAGACTTGTAGCCAAGCTTTATACAGATACAGAAACAAATATTTTGTTTTAGAAAGGGTTATTTATTCACTCTCAGGAGATACAAATCAATCAGATATGAGAGTTCAATAGTTAATGAGTAAATTAACTGTTCAATCTTTGTCTTTCCTACTGAATATTGTGTAGTTTCCAATGAGCTCTAGCTTCCTAATACCTAAAATACAGTTTGCTGCATTCTGTACCTCTCTTTGCCACAGAATTTTCTAACTAGAGTGGAGAAAACTGGCATGAAAAATGCCTAGCTCTTCTGGGTCCACTTGGACCGGGTCAGTATACTGGTCAGCGTTTTTGGAGTCCAGTTTTCATAGTTATTTTACTGAAAACATACTTCACTGTTTCTTGCTAGTACTTGATGTTTTCTGGTGGTTTGTCAAGATAATATGGAATTTGAATCCCATCCCCTGGAGTACTTTAAATCACTGGCAGCCTGATAATAGGTTCACTTTTATGAATGTACTCTATTTCTTCATTCAGATCATTAATGGAAATATTGTCAGACCTCTTCATGATCCCATTTCCACTCTGACAACCAGCCCTTGAAAACTACTCAGTAAGTGTGTTTTTTTCCCACCAGATGTTTATCTACTTTGCGGTGAGTTCATCTAGAATGTAGTTCTCTATTTTTTTATATTTACTGGAGTATCATCTAGGACAGTAAACAAGGTCTTATAGCTGAAGTATTTTACATCTGCTTCCTCCTCTTATCCACTAAGCAAGTTTGCTAGTTGAGAATGTAATTAGACTGATGTGATGCATTTCATTCTTGATAAATTCATGGCAACTTGTTCTTACTGCCTTTTTATTCCATTAGATGTTGATACATTGTTTGTTCAACAGTTTTGTCTATGATTCTTGATGCTTTAGTCTCATTTAGGCTTTCCCACATCTTCCCTTTTTCTTTTTTGAAGAAAGATACGGTATTTGCCCTTTTCTGTCCTTTCTATCCCTGAAAGACAATTGCTAATGGATTAGAAGCGTCTTCAGTTAGTCAGTTAAGTGCTTCAGAGTGAATTTCACAAGATTCTATCAACCTGAATGTATCTAAGTCATCAGTGTTATAGACGCTGTGACAAATTGGAGGAGCCAATTTGTATATAAAAATAGAATTTATTAGTAAACGAATTAGCAAGCGATAAAAGAGCAAAACAGCGCTGGGCGGCCGGGGAGACAGTGCTCCGCCAAAGGCTCGCACCTAAAACGGGGAAGGACTCCTTTATTTATACAGTTTCTGGTTCTTTTCTCTGGTCGGCCGGTATCCTCTGCGTTGTGATGTGCGCCTGCGCTGGCAGTTGCTAGGTGGTTGTGATCTGCCTCTTTGGGGGTCGCTGAGATGAAGGCTCGGAGTCTTCCTCACTGTCTTCTGGGGAATTTCTATTTGCGCTAGCATTCGGTTTGTGCTTTCTCTGATAAGCAAGTAAGACTTAAAAAAACCCCTTTAGGTTATCTTTATCTGCGCCAGCAGACCGCTGGTGCCTCTTCTTGCTAAGCAAACAGAACTTACAACACCCAAGACCACTACAGCCATTGTCTGTGTTTAATGAAGAAATCACCTTTAGTTACTCAGGACAATTGTCTATGTTTAATGAACAAACCACCTTTCATTACTTATAACAATCAGAATATCTTTCATCTTTCCCTCATCTTGCTTGCAGATTTTCCTCTTAAAATCACTAGTGTTAAGCATCTGGCCACAATTAATTTTTTGTTAGACTGAAGCAGTGAAAGGGAATTCTTTGTATCATCTCTTATTTGCTTTCCTTCTCTTTGATGTAATAGTTCTGTATTTTATTTTGTCCTCCTTTCCTAGTGTATTTATAGAATCTTTTCTTGTGACTTTTCTTCTTCTTTGATAGCTGTTAGTTACAAATAAAAAGGTTAAAATGCAGAGTATCATTTAGAGACTTGCTTCAGGTTAATTCTAAGCTGTCTTTGTTTCTGGGTTTCATACTGCTGATTTTCAGTTCATTTTGGGAAATAAACATTTTTTTCCTGTAATTCCTTATATGTCAGCATGATATAAAAAATCAAAATGAAAAATGTGAAAGGTTTCGAAAAATAGAAGAGGTCTAATTTTGAAAATAAATGTGTTGTTATTGTTCTCCCAAAGACAGAATAGAGACTGCACATAGAAGATATTTTAAGGGATTTCAATGAATAGATAGGTGTAGGATTTCACAAGTGTAAGACACGTGGAACCCATTTTGTTCTGTACCCAAACAAACATACCATGTGGCGAATTTTACAAAAGCCATCACAGGATCCCATATCTATCTTCTCCACTGATGATGCTTGTTTTGGGCAATCCTAGTCAGTGCTTTTGATTCTACAAGCATGCTGTGAGTCTAATGCTGCATTTGATAGTAATCTTGTCTGGAAGCAGTATGGGACAGGCACTGGGCTCGACAGATAGCTGAGTATGCAAATGATCACAATGTACTGTCAATGGCTTTGTACCCTCTTGTTTCATTCTTCAGTATTGTAACAGGGAAGAGTGACACACAAAATGAGATGTTTGAAGTTAAATGAAATCCTGGAATTTGTTTACATTTTTAAGGATAAGTTTTGGATCTTCTAGTGAGTTGCCACAGTTTTGCTGCCTGCTATGCAGCTGCCACAGCCTGTGAGTTAAACTCTAGTTTCTATTCCTTCATTTACTATGCAGTCTAGATACCTGCTTTGAGACAAACTTGTGCACATCACACAAAATTAGACCTGCCTGTAAGCTTTGGAAGGTGAGACTCAGGCACTTAGATGTCTGGTCTCTTCTGTATTCAGTCCTAGTGATCAAAACCGAATTTGCTTATATTTGAACTCCTTCTCCCAAGCCCCATCAAGACAATATGTGACTAATTCTGTGCTGCAGTAGATCTGAGAAACTGGCAGTGACTTCACACTCAGAGTTAAAAGTACCTTATGAATTCTGAGAATCTGAAAAAGATTATTGTTGTAACCACGGTCTAAGCATGACAGAGCTTAGTGATTTAAGTATACCATTTTTCAGAGGCCTACCCATATAGGAAAGCTGGTTTTTGTTTGCTTCTCCAGTCAGCTCTATGTCATAGAAGTGGTTTTGGAACTATCAAGTCAGCTATTTAGGGGAGATTTTGGTGTATGAAGCAACAAACAGGAATTTACGACATTTTCCTTGTGAATGTTTAATTTTCTTTTACTGCAAGGTCTCTTATCTTTATTGTTGTCATCCTTCTTCCTCTGCTGGTCATGAAGAAGAGAAGTTCTATGCTGTTTCAAATATGTTTCACCTTCTGCACTTCACGTTGTATTTCACCTTCTGGCCCGTTTACCTTTAAAGAGAGTTAAAATCTCCTGAGTAGCTAAGGATCTTCCTGATGCCTGTCTTCATCCCTCCTTTTCTGAGGATAGAAGAATAGATAACAAGAGATGGAAACAATGAATTATGAGTGTTTGGAGTGGGGAAAAAATGAGGACTAAATTAGGAAGAGCTTGCAGCAATTAGGTGTGAAGTCTGCATACTTTGCAAACAACTTTGCATCTTTTATTTCAACAGTTAAGGATTAAAGTGCATATTGAAAACATGTGCATATTGAAGGTTTCAATTTACACATGCTTAACAGCTTTTGATCACACGTCTGCTGCTGTGAGATGGGTACTTTTTTGTAATTATACATAGCCTTTTGATGAAGATAACCAATGTTTTGTTAGTAAAGTTTGAATCCTTTTCCAGGCCAATACTACAAATCAGAGAGGAACAAACAAATGTATCATGCTTTGAATTCTGTTGACATTCTAAGGTCAGAAAATGGTAATAAGTTAACATTAACCAAAACTGTTTGATAACAAATCGAAGTCAGTTGCAGGGAATCCTCGAAGCAATGGTATTTAGCTATAACAAAAAGGAAAACAGTATACTTTTTTTCCTTAATTTTGAAGGAGAGTAATTAAGAAGTAATCAGTAAATAAGAAAACTGCATGCAATCTGACAGTAAATATTGCTCAAAACTATAATGAATTGTAGTATCACAGAATGGCTGAGGTTGGAAGGGACCTCTAGAAGTAATCTGGTCCACCCCTGCTGCTCAAGCAGGCTCACTTAATGCCTTGGCTCTTCAGTACCTCAGAATGAAAGATCTCTGAGTCCCTCCAGAGTATCTCAAACAGTTATTTATCATAATACTAGAATCAGTTCATATTGTTTATGCAGAGGTTATGAAAGACAAGCACAATCTTACCTCTTTAAGAAAAATATTAAATAGTGAAATGTAAAAGCATATACTCTGTTTATCTTTTACAGGGAAGAAGATAAGCAACAGGAGTAAAAATCTCATAACAAGAAGGGTAGAACTAGTTCTAAAAATGATCACAGTATGTTAACAACAGCTAAAATCATGTCCTCAGTTTTATGGATGAACCTGCAAGTATGTGGGATGTGAGAAGCTTAATATATACATCGTGAACTACTTCAATGCATTTAGCAGTCTCTGAAACATATTAGAATGGAGTTTCATTTAAAAACTTCTACACTATAGGAAACTATTAATGATTTACATTATGGTTATGCAAAATGTACCTAAATGAAATACCACTAACATTTATTGAAGCCAGACATCTCTGATGGTTATCATGATATAACTGCAAATGCACATCTGCATGACACTTAAATAGACTTTTATCAATTACCTTATGAGGGGCATTGTTTTAAGACATAATACTTCAGTAATTTTTTCAATTATACACATTTTGAAATGGACTTGAGTCTGTAAAAATGACTTCTCCATTATTCTAGCCCTAAATGTGTTCTGCTAATTGAACCACAAAACTAGTTATGAGACTTCTCTAGAGGATTTTTCCTTCTCTTTCTTCGGTCTGAACTTTAAAATCATGTTATTCTTGTGTGAGATCAATGCTTGTGATTTATTTTGAGATTGATATTTTTAGATTTAAGCTCAATCAAACCTTTAAGGAAGATAATTTTATTTCGGTACTGCAGCTGTTATATGATACTGCCTTTTCTCATAAAATCCATTTCCTTTTAGTATAAAGTGTGAGCAATAATACAAAATAATGATATTTTCTGAAATTGAAGTGGGAAGAATATGAACATAATTATTTCTATTCATTTTTAAACTGGGGCCTATATGGCTAGGAGATCACTGCTGCTTCAGTTATAAGTATCTTTTTCCTACAGATATTAAGATTTTTGTAACCTTTTTTAAAGATATTTGGCATTCTGATCCAGCCTGCTCTAAGTTTCTGGACTAAAGGCTCTTTTTGAGTTACTGTGTCCTTTTCTGGAGCAGCATTTGGCTTACTAGAAGTTTCTCTCATGCTGTTGGTTTCTCTAAAACTGAGGTTTGTGTGACTGTCTCCTCAGATATGGAACTTTCTAGTTCTTAGTACAAGAGGGTTGGCATTCAGGGGGTAGTAGAACATAAGCTATGACTCTATCCTTGGCTACTGGATGCTGTGTGCTGCCCATCTTAACCCACCTGCTGCAGTGTATACCTTTTCTTAAAATCAGGAGTTCTGAAAGATTCTGCAGTATTGATTATTCTCTTCTGAGATGACGTTGGCCTAAGAGAGCTTCTGGGCCATAATATTTAGTGGGTACTTTACATTTTATTTTTCTGTGTTTGTGTAATTCATCAGTCGCTAAACCTAATCCTGAAACCTATATTCTCCATCCGAGTCGCTCAGAAATTTGGATATAGAAATGCTGCAAGACCAAAGCAGAGATTATTTTGCTAGGGATTATTTTTTTTTTTTAAAATATTTATAAAGGCCACTATGAGAGATTAAATCCCTGTTTCCTAGATAGTGACTAAAAGATGTATAGTGTGCTGATAGGTTGACATGTTATGCCTTGTAGATGACAGCTTCTTTTATTCTACTATGGCTAATTGCTGGAAGGAATATTATTCTAGTTCAGGATGGATACCACTACAGAAACTTGATGTGTAGTTGCTTAATAGAATAAGAACATACACCTTTCATTGGTAAAATCTCTGAGGTTTCAATTCAATGTGCCTTCACAGAAAATCTCTAAATTACTCTTGCAGAAAATATGTCTAATTTTGAAAATAGTAAAATGACTCAGTGTAGGTAAGAAAATACTGTAACAATGTCTCTTATGACAGTCAATGACAAACTTACTCTAAAGTTCCTACACAGAAATGACTGAGCTGGTTTGTTGTTTGTATACTTTTTTGTGGGGGGAGGAATGCATTGTTTGGTCAACCAGAGCAACTACTTTATGTCCTTTATAATCCAAGGATGGTGCGAAATAAAAAATTTCAATTTACCTTGTCTTCAATACATGGTTCAAACAGGTACAGGGACTAGAATATACTATGCTGCCAGCTGCAGTGTGGCACAAAGTCTTGCCATGGGAAATGCAAGTACAGCTAAGATTGGTCTGTCCCACTAATGAAAGAACATATGCTTCCCCTGATTTACAAGGAATAGGAGTATGCATTGGAGCAGTTAACTGTTGGACAGCTGATACACGATACAGTATTTCTATGATTGTGCTCAAAGCTGCACTGTTAATAATGGTAGAATAATTATGCTCTTTCTGTCTCAGAGTTTTTTGTAGAACCCGTAATAAGCACTATGAGGTTGACAGTCGAGCCATCCAGAAGTTTTCTCATCTAGACTGATCCTGAGAATGAATTTTGTCAAGTTAGTCAGAGTTGCTTTGGGGTTGTCTTAGTATGTCTGAAATTTATATGTCAAAACCTGTTTGTCAAATAAATAAAGAAGACTTTGGCAGGTAGGAAATCTGGCTATTGGGAGCTTTGTGGCCATCTTCTGAATGTTAGAAAAATGCATAAATATTTCTTCCCATTCAGTTGAATAATGGTTGTCTCGCATATGTTAAAATTGTAGCATTTTATTTTCTTATGACGGGATACACATTGGACTTGCCAGATGTACATAGTGCCTTCTGAAAAAAAAACCTAACAGATTTTTATTTTGTGTTATTTCTTCCTATATTTATTTAAGGACCACAAGTAAAAGCAAAAACTGTAGATGTTGCTTAAGTTTCACAACTTTCATGCTTATCAGAACACCAGATCTCTAACTTCAGATGTTATATGAAATTCTGTAATCTCATATAGAATATGAGAATAGCAAGATTTTAAGCTACTGTAAAGCTGATCAGGAATAATGCAGTAGTTAGGGATTTTATGACTTGCCATTTCATAGAATCATAGAATGGTTTGGGTTGGAAGGGACCTTCAAAATCACATAATTCCAATCTACTTGCTGTGGGCAGGAATACCTTCCACTAGATCAAGTTGTTCCAGGCCTTGTCTATTCTGGGAACACTTCCAGGAATGGGGCATCCACAGCTTCTCTGGCCAACCTGTTCCAGTGTTTCACTGCCTTCACAGTAAAGAATTTCTTCCTAATATCTCATCTAAACCTATCCTATTTCAGTTTGAAGCTGTTATGCCTTGTTCTATCATTACATGCCCTTGTAAAAGGTCCCTATCCAGCTTTTGTAGGCCCTTTTTCAGTACTGGAAGGCTGCTGTAAGGTCTCCCCATAGCCTTCTCTTCTCCAGGCTGAACAACCCCACCTGTCTCAACCTGTCTTCATAGGAGAGGTGCTCCAGCCCTCTGATTATCCTCATGGCCCTCCTCTGGACTTGCTCCAACCTTCTTGTGTTGGAGGCCCCCAGACACGAACATAAGTTGTCCAGATGGGGTCTCATGAGAGTAGAGTAGAGGGACAGAATCACCTCCCTTGTCCTGCTGGCCACACTGCTTTTTACACAGCCCAGGACACAGTTGGCTTTCTGGGCTGCAAGCGCACACTGCTTGGTCATGTCAAGCTTCTCGTCCACCAGCACAGAAGTCCTTCTACCCAGGGCTGCTCTCAATCCATTCTCTGCCCAGCCCATCCCTGTGCTTGGGAGTACTCTGACCCAGCTTCAGCACCTTTCACTTGGTCTTGTTGACCTTCATGAGGCTTGCACAGACTCCCCCACCTCTCAAGCCTGTCAAGGTCCCTCTGGATGACATCCCTTCCCTCCGACATGTCAGTTGCACCACATGGCTTGGTGTTGTCAGCAAACTTGCTGAGGGTGCACTCAATCCCACTGTCCATGTTACTAACAGAGGTATTAAACACCACCAGTCACAATACTGTCCCATGAGCACTGCAACTCACCACTGATTTCCACTTTGCTGTTGAGCCATTGACCACAGTACTTTTAAGTGTGACCATCCAGCAATTCCTTATCCACTGAATATCCACTAATTAAATCCATATCTCTCTAGATTAGAGACAAGGATGTTATGTGGGACAGTGTCAAATGCCCTGCACAAGTCCAGGTGGATAACATCAGTTGCTCTGTTTCAAAAAGATCTGGTCTTGTGTGGTGCCTTCTGTTTTGAAAATTGATTTTAGGGTGGGCTATTGAGAACATCAAAGTCTAAAATCACTTTTCAAAGAGAAATAATACCACTGAGTGGAGACGCATTGGGTACTGGATTAATTGCATTTGTTGCAGGAGAGCAACAACAAATAAAACTCTACTGCTGAGAATTGTGTATGCAAGAGCTAGCCATTTTTAAGACTTATGGAATTATTATTAATAATGTTAATTTTTCTTTGGAAAGAAAGTTCATTTCCTGGTAAGCTAGAAATGAAGCAGAATGTCCTAAGCAGAAAGTCTGTATTGTGGAAGATACTCATTCTAGACTCAAAAGGGATTTTACTTTGTTTAAACACAGTGCTGGTATTTTGAGAGATGGCTTTTACATCAAAGAAGATGCTGTAATGCTCATTATCTTTATTTCTTCATTCTTACCATTGTGCTGCTGCATATTGCCATAGGGATAGAAGACTGAGAACAAAATCTAAGATAACCATGTAAAGAATGGTTTTAATAATCCATGATAATTTAAAAAAAAAAAGGCATGACAAAAAACTGGCTTAATATTTTGACTATTAAAGAAACATAAATTACATGGCTAACACAGTGTGAAATACACTTTTTGGGCAGTCTGGTTAATGCAGGCATGCTAATAGTAACTAAAGTATAATAAGTATTAATAAATTCCATTGTTAGTCATGTTTCATTTAATCCTAGTGTGCCAGACCTTTCTTGCAGTCAGAGAGTATGTTGTTTTTCCAGTTCTATTCAAAAGCCCAGCACGATGAGTGTTTCAGTTGATAGAGGCTGTGCTAACATCAACAGCCCCACTCTAGATTTGCTGCTGATCAGAGATGGCAGTAGCTGTGGCTGTGGAGCATTTCAGAAGGATGGTGGAAGCATGTTCAGACCAATGATTGCATTGTTCCAGCACTCTTCCAGCACAGAGGGTTGTTACACTCAAAAGTAGAAACTAGTGCCCTGAATCTGTCTGTGTAATTCACCAGAAAACTGAGTGAACTGGAAACTTGTGATGCCTGATCAAATTTCAGCACCCTTAATTACTTTTAAAAGGGAGGATTTTTTAAATACAGAAAATTGGCTGTTAGCTACCTAACTAATTCCCGCTGTAAGCCTTGTCCATGAGCCTTAGCTGATGGTGGGAAGTAAACCTCTCACCACTTTAGTCAGAACTGTTAGTAAGAGTGGTAGGAGTGTATAATTGTCAATCATAGTATGATATAAAACTATGACAAAATGTTGTCTGTGGAAAATAGCTGCTCTAAGAGGAAGAGTAAAGCATGTTCCTTTATTTCTGGAGGATTTGCCTTTGACATTAGAAGACCTTTCCCAACAAAGGAAGGAGAACATTTTTAACAGTCCCCTTCTTATCTGCTCATCAGTGTCTTAAGGCAGAGCAATGATTACAGCCTTAAAACTTCCATTCTCTACATTCATCATCGTTCAGAGTCAGGCTTTAAATGCTCTAAACTGAGGGAAGTAAGAAATAGTTGTTTATAGTGGCTTATATTCCAGCAAAGCCACTGGCTTTAAGGTTGAATAAACTAAATGTGTCAGTTTTTCTGGTGTTAGAGGTTTTTTGTGATTAGGATTAAGTTTTGATGGAAAAGGTTTTGCCTAAAACTGAAACACTGCTGTTTCCATTTAGAGTAGTTTCTTGAAGTGGGCCGTCCATTTGTCTCTAGTATTCTGTTATTTTACAATGAAATTTCCTATTTAGTATATGCAAAAAGTAGAATTTCTATTTACTCTTTTAAGTTGTATGAAAGCCGCAGACAAAAAAGTGAAAATAACTATACAAAGTACAGAGAAAAATCAGATACTTGTCATCTATACAAAGTAAGTGACAAGAGGGTTTTCTTTTTGAAAAATGCTGATAGCTGGTTACTAGCAATTGCATGAACCAGAAATGCCAACCATTGTTACCCTTAGAAATGGAACTATTTTAATACTTTATATAAATTCAGCTATTTTAAATTGTTAGTGTATTGCTTGCAAGTAAAGTAACTGACAGTAAACTGACTAGTGAGAAGTTGAGAATCTGCTAAGAGTTAAGAAATTAACAGAAATCCTAAATACTCCTGTATGATAATGATGACTATATCTCTAGTTACATTTGCACGATTCTGGATTAAGGGGGGTTTTTTGTTGCTGTTTTTTCCCAAATGTTATCCTAAATGTGCAAGGGGTTTAACTTTTTGAAGAGCTACTTCTTGAAAACTGGAGCCTGTATTATTCCACCTGAGATGTGCACCCAAAAAAATTATCTCAGTTTTGATTTTCTATCTGGTGCACACAGGGTGAAAGTCCCCCCTTCTCTCAAGTTCAACTGTGATATTCTGTGAGTTTGGCAACTGCAGAGAAAATTGGTAAGAGCTGGGCACACACACTAACTGTGTGGTGCAGTAGTGCCTTGCAAGGAAATAAGAAACATTTTTCTACCCAACACTATGGGTTATTTATTCTGGTCTCTGCGAATGGAGTTGTGTTATCAGGGACTAAAAGAGTACTGTTAATATTAATGAGGCTCAAGACATAACAGAAAGATCTGTGTAACTGACAATATGGTAAATTCCACCTCCAGAAGCATCACCATGCCAAGATTGCTGTAACAAGCTCCTGATAAAATTTCTTCCCCAGAATCCTTTTTCTTCTCTCTTCATGACACATTAGAGAGAGATAGCTAAAAACAGTTTGCAGGTTTAATTCCATGATTGCAAAAATAAGATTTTTGTTAACGTGGAAAATTTTATTTTGGCAACATGTCCTCAGACACTTCTAACTCTACATGCTTGTGTAAAAAATACAGTTAGTTTTGGTGTCTTGCTACTGTTTCCAATTTAGTAACCAAAAAATTCTGAGGCATTCTGGTCAATTCAGTTACTCAGCGTAGTCTTCTCTAAATTTAGAGTGAATTCTGGGGAGCAATATTTACACACACACAAATAAAGCATTTTGCTAAAAGCACTCAGAGTATGGATGTTTTTCAATTTTATTTGCTTATATGTAAATTAATCAGAGAGATTAGTGAAGATTTTTGTGTGAGGCTTGTAGTAGGATGTACTGGTTTTCCCCTTTGCTATTTGGTACTTTCAATAGTGAATGAAGCAACACAGGCAATTGAGTAGTAAAAACATTTGGCATTTTTTTGAAACAGAGTTTTGGAAACGGCAGGGTTACCGTTTATATTTTCTTTTGCCATACTTGAAAATCTATAAGGGGTAAGTCAACATAGGGTTAAATTTCTCTTGCATCCACTCTCAGATTACAAAAACCCATTCACAGAGATCTGTGAAAGCAGAAGAAAATCGTCCCAGCCTTCCAACATGAGGAGATAAACCTGTGGCAAAACAAAATGAACTGTATTAACATTATGGAAAATTGCTGAGAAGAGGTAGTTTAGCTGTTTAGAGAGGGTATGTATGGTTGTAGAATGGATTGATACCAGTTATGCAAAATACTTCCAAGTGACAAGTGGTTGAAGTTCAAAACTGAGTTAGGCTTTTACTACCTCCAAGGGTGCAGTTATCTTCTCTCTAGTAAATGTCCATTGGAGATTGAAGAAATTCATAACACATTAAAGTCTGGTTGATGCAACTTGATGTTTATACTCTGTGGACATTAGTGTAGTGTCAGGCCTAAATAAAAGTCTAAAGTTATTAAAACTCGTTAATTGTAGTGAGGGATAAAAGAATTAGGCAAAACACATTGTTTTCAATATAATCTACTTTATTAAATTACTGGAAATGTTTTGTTAACTCCTGGTGTATTTCTTGTGTGTTGACGAGGTCTTTAAATTACAATTGCAATTCTCCTAGCCCTTCATTCTTTTAAAAGCAAAAATCACTATAAGGAAACCATCTAAACTGAAAATTAGCCATATAGAGTTAATGATTGAAAACACAGTAAAAGACTGAAAGAACTTATGTAGTTATGGTGCACCAAATAGTAAGAAACAAACTTATACTGCTGCAATCCTTAGTGTGATTTTTAGAAAGAATAACTCTCCACTCAGGTAGTACTACATATTTTGCAATATCATCTCTTGCATTCCTTTGAAGAAGGTGTCTTCATAACATAATATGAGTTAGAAAACAGTTTTCAAGTTTGTGATCTTCCTATGCATGGATACGTCTCCACTTTATTTTCACCACCAGGAGATACTTGTCTTTAGTTTTTGAAGCTCTAACCTGGAAATGTTTCTTATCGAACCTCATAGGAAGTTGGAAAATGCTTTGTTTTCAATGTATCAGGATTTTGAACATGATAGCATTAAATTATATATGTATAATTACTTGGTAACTCCTTGTGATATGACTGACATGCAGATGTATTAAAATTTCTGAGACTAGCTGTGTATATCTAATGTGCTACAGAACAGTCATAATTAAAGGAGTTAGATGGCATCATGAAAGAAAGCATAGAAAAGACATGGATCAGCAGAAAGGACAAGAGCAAATATACAAGTTCTTTTTCAGAGGATTTAGAAAAATTGTTTTAAATTCCATTGTGAAAATTTACTTTATTTTCCAAAGTTCCACATTTCTACGCTGTACCATGGAGAAAGAGGGAAGAGTCATATCCGTATTGCCCTGTAATTGTAGCATGATGTGCTTTGCCTGCTGGTCAGGGTGAGATTTGTGTAATAATGTGTCTATTGGTAAATACAATGTTGCTGTTTTAATTTCAGAAAGCAGGTAGAGTTGTACTTAACCTTTGTGTCACTTTACTGGCACATCTGCTATTTTCATTTCCATAGTTTTTTGAAAGCTCATTTTGGTAATACTGCAGCTGATATAAGAGTACATTGTTTCCAGGCAATTTCACCAGTGGAACTAAATATGACATATTAGATGATACAGCAGCAGCATGCAGAGAACAATATGCAAACTTTTCAGATTAAACCTAACTTTTACTTACTGTAGTAGAAAACAGTAATAGAAAGCATGTTTCTAAATTATTTTTTTTTCAATCTGTTTTGTTTTCAGGCATTGCTATTTCTGATGAACTTGATAAGGTAAGATTGATACGGTATGCCTAATGAACAGTACAAAGAGATAGATGATTGTGATAATTTTAGGCAATGAGAGCTGCATCTCCATGTCCCGGCATACACACTTCAGTTCTGTTGGGTTCAGAGTAAGTTTGGGTATGGAAAGCTATATGGGTAAGTACAGTATATGTGGATACATTAAGAACTTGACCTGTCAGGTATGGAAAAGTAATCTCATTGAGTTTGAGAGACTCTCAGTGAGGCCATGGAAATACTTTTTGATCTTGACAGCATCTTTCCTTAATATAATTTGTTGGGTTACTTTTTGTACTTTTGGAAACATTTAGCCTTAAATACCTTTTATTCATGAAATCATGAATTCTGCATTCCCATCTGTGATTTGTGAGAATATTTAGGAATTATTTTGCTTCCCAGAGTTCATTAGGAATGCACAGGGCATAAAGGTCAGTCTTTACCTCCTTGCTAAATGCAATAAACAATGATCTCTTCTGATCTGTCCCTTGTGATATGTTACACAGTTAGCATGAATTTTAGTTTTAACTGTAAAAAACTCTACATTGAAGGAGTAATCCAGCTAGTTTTTCAAAGTACTGAAGGAAACAGCACTTTTATCTTCCCTATTCTCACCAGTGAACAGCAGTGTGCTGCAAGTGCCAAGAATCTTGGCTTGTGTTCTTGGTGTCAGAAACCATTGGTGTCAGGGAATCAAGAGGTATATAATACACAGGAATAATGCCTAATATAGAATTTTTTTTTAAAGTATCTTTCCCTTCTGCTGGTAAAATGAGGACACAAATCTTTCTGACACAAGTGCATATAAAATACCTCCATTGCATTCTCCAAGGAAGGCCAGTTAGACAAGACTGATCACTCTTACCGTGCAGTCATGTGCATATGGGGCTGCCATTTCAAAACTGTGGCTTAAATCTTCTTTCCTATGTTTTCATAACTGTGCTCAGAAGTGATGATAAATACAACTAGAAAGCCCTTCTATTAGAACCCTTACCTTTAAGAATACTTATGAAGAACTCAATTTGGTTTTGTTTGTTGAAAAAAAACCCTTTAAAATACTGTTTATGGGAGGAAAACACATTTTGAGTTAGAGCCTGTTGTCAGTACTTTTTACATCTGTTTTTAGGAGATAATTTCTGTTAATTCTTTTTTAAGCTATAATATTCTTCAAAAACACTCATGGTTTTTTATATTTAATTACTCAGTGTGAAAACTGAGATGGAACATAATGGGGACTTTCCTCAGGATCCAGCTGGAGTGAAGAGATAAATATTTTTTTGGTTACTGTATACCAAATCGTTTATAATTTAAAATTGAAATGATTTTTTAAATAAAACTTGGAATTAAGTTATGTACATTCAATAGCATGCAGTATCTGACACCTTTGCAATATTGCATCTGCTTTAGCATGTTTCTGATGAGGACAGGTAAATAGAATGTTCTTGAAGTCAGAAACTATTTGTAAAATAAATAAACCCAAACAATTAAGCTCTTAACACATGTAATTTGTGCAGCATTGTTCAACAGGCTTTCAGCACAGACTTAGAGAAGAAGAGTGATTTTTTGCCTCAATGGGCTTTAGTGAACTTTATTTCTATTTCTTGTTTGGACCCTTAAGGATTTTTAATGAACATAAAATCTAATTCTTTGTTAAGAATATAAGCATAGCCAGGACGATTCTGTGGAGTCCTGACTCCTAGGAAAGATTCTTTACACAAACTAATTCCTGAAATGTTCTGTGACTTCTTTCTATATATATAACTTGGCTTGGGCCAAAAGCAGCCAAAGACTACCTAATAATGCTTGTTTTAACATTAAAGAGAATTTGGTTCTATTTCTTCTGAATGTGTTCACAGGTGGTGTTTATTCTTCAGATATAAATGTAGCCAAGTTGTAATTCCTTTCCCAGAAATAAGTGCTGATACTAGAGCTTCCTTATCTAGACTGTGGCAGTACTGAATCATTCTTGAAACCACATTCATCTGTGGTTTGGGTTAACCATTCAACCCATAAGGTACATGTCATAGGTCTAGAACAGCATGGCCAAACTTGGCTTTGGATTCTGTTAAAACATTGACATTATGTAGGTGTTGTCAGAGATGTAAAACTAAACACAGTAATAAACTTCTATACACTCTTCTTTGCTTTGTTTTCCTGATGATCAGGAATATTTGGGGGACTAGGACAGAACCCATAAGCCTGATGGTTTATCTGTGGTTTAAATAATGAACCTGGAGGAAAGAGAGAATACATGTGTATATTTTTCTATTGTTTCTCATTGTGTATTTTTAAAAAAATTATTTCTTTCTGGTTTTAGTAACATATTCCTTCATCAGAGGAGTACATAATCATTACTGTTGGTTGATTTAACTCCTCCTCCAAGTAATCCAGTTAACTAGTTAGTTGCTTAGTTACTTGAGCATTTCGATTTGGAAAACCAGTTTGCTCTGAATTGCAATCACTTTTGTGGAAGGGTGTTTCATTTAAATGCATTCTTGTCAAATATCTGCTATTTTTAGCTTTGTGTCAGTACTTAGGGCTTTGGTCCAAGAGAGAGGTAGAGAAAATACAGGCAGACAAGGGCAGTCTTTCAGTCAAAATTGAATCTTTCAGTTTGACTTAGTCTAATAAAATTGCTGAGTTCACTGGTAACCTTGCAAAAGAAAAAAATAATCCTAAAATTACTGCAAATAAAACAGATTTATTATATAGATTCCCATCTTTTTCATCTCAGTTACTTCAGACTTGCAGTGTTTGGTATTCTGTCTCTCCTGATTCAGCCTACATTTCTAGGCTATGGAAGCTGTGTAAAGTCAGAGACTGACACTGCAAGTACACCGTGTAAGGAAAGAAAATAAAAAAGGATGCCTTGTGACTCACATATTTTAAAGTGCAGACTTAATATAATACAAATTTCTGAATTGACTCACCCTCCTTACCACTGAACAGCAACTATTGAAGAGCTTTAGGAAACTACACCCTTTCATGCATAATGTGAAGAGTTGGATGTAAACGAAGGAGAACTAGGATGTTAGCTTTTCTTTGACATTTGCTGAATTCTGGGCAGAAAAAAAAAAAATCTTGTAAAAAGCTGTGATGAGTGAGATGTGTCATAACATTGTGAAATTTGTCCAAAATACCCAATGATATCTTTCAATCACTTTAAACATTAATAATGAGAGACACTTAAGTGTTAGAGATCTGTAGTCAGACTCAAGGGAAGATCTAAAAATTCATAGCAGATTTTGACTCTCAATGTTAATATTAAAAATTCTTGTGTGCTGTCTAAGGTATAATTCTTATATTTAATATTACTACAATGAACACAGGTTATAATTAATAAAATAGAGGAAACAACTATTCTTAAGTCATAAACCCTCAAAAATTTCTTTTCACACTGAAGTATTTCTCACAATGAAAATATCAGAAAAGTAGGAATACTGAGCCTTTAAAATGATGCATAAATAGATGGATTTGCAAATGTTCTGCTCCTGGTACAGATTGCATTCAGCAACCACAACTCAGCCCAAGGTGAAGATGAGATTCAGCTGTTCTTCAGTCCTTCCCTTTTCCTAGTCTCCACATAAAGGAAGGTTGAGTGTGTCAAACTGGTAGCCACTGCTGTGAATAAGTGGATGACACCTGGGCTGCTCCATGAGATAGTCCTCTCGGTTCATTTATTGTAGATTTAAATACCTACCTACCTGATCTGAAAATATTTCTGTGCACACTGATGTCACTGTCAATCTCTTCTGTTATTTATGGGGAAATATAAATTGGAAATCAATTAAGCTTGTAAGATTTATATGGAAAAAAAACCAAAAAACAACAGCAAACAAACAAAAAAACCCCAACCCAACACTACAAAAACTTGTTTGAGAACAGAATACTTCATCAGAATTTATTTCAGCCTTTGAAATAGTGCCAAATAAACATCCTGGTGTTCTGAATAGAGCTGTTTCTGATTCTCCATTTACTGTTTTCACTGTGGCTGCTTATATAGTTGAAAGGAGGACAATAAATTAGGTCACTGAAACTGTGGTGTACTAGTCTAACATGATTCAAAAAGTACAGCAAGGTGCTAAAGTGAGGCAAAGCATGACTATGTAATGTAAATTACATTTCTATTAAGTAGAGTATGAAAGTGCTACTTTAATCCCTAAAATGCCTAGGAAATAAATTAGCTTAACAAGAACATTCAGAGTATTCATGATTTACTTACTCATATGTTGATAGTGCAATATACAGTGTCAGAAAAAACTTAAGGTACTGCAAAAAGGACGCATTTTTAGGTGCTTTTCATTTTCACTTAAGGCACCAAAAGCTCTTAGCAAGATTGAAACGGCAAGCTATTCTAACTTTAACTAGTTCCAGGAACCATTTTTATTCATTATTAGGAATTATGTTAGAGAGAAAGGGAAGTAAGAAAATAGCTAGAATAGCAGGAATAAACCTCAGAAAAGGCCAAATCATTCTTATTTAAACTAATGTGAGCACCTTGTATAATGACGGCACTGTGAGCATTGAAATAATCTTTTCTAAGTTCATAAGCATATGGTGGCAGTCACACCAGTGATAAGTTACACTTGTCAAGTGCCTAGAGGTGATTGTCATCTAGTCTACCTGCCTGACTATGACACAGCTCCAAACAGATGCACAAAATGTGTAATTGCAAGTACATTAAAAAAAAGGACAGCACTGGCCAGCTATCCTGAAACCTCTGAAGTTGTGGTGTTGTCCTCAGATTTCTCTCTTCTGTATTGCCCACTTTCAATTTTCAGTGGTTCCTGCAGAAAGCAGACATCATGTAACAGTGAATTAGTCAGATGATGGACAATTCTGGAGAGAGGTATGGAGAGTGGAATCTGGTCATGCATTCACAGGCACGTTGCAGAAAACAAAACAAAAGAAGAAGGGTGAGTCCGATCCAGGGCCTGGGTCACATTTGGTTCTGACAAAATAGAAGCTCTTGGAGTTCTGATGAGCAAAATTGCAGTGTCTAGCCAGAGCTGGGTAAATATATTCATATTGAAAGCAGTTTGCAGCCTTTTTTTTTTTTTTTTTTTTTTTTTTTTTTTTTTTTGCTTGTTTCTTTCCTTTCAGTAGAGGCCTCTACTTCAATCTGTGCTTTTACCATATCTGTTTCAATTAGGAAGAGGCTTCAAAAGTGATTTATTTTTAGGAAGGAGAGAAAATACGGTTTCTATGCTAAGTAATTGCTGTGCTGTACTTTTTCCAGGTGCTTTTTATTTTTAAAGCATTGTTTCATGGCAGAAACATTTATTGAGGCAGTGAGCTACATAACAGCTAGAGATTTCTTTTCCTAAAATTTTCTTTCATTAAATTATAGGAATAGAATATGTCTCTCCTAATTAAAAACATTGTATTTGAAATGTCCTTGCTAACCTAGAAAACAGTTTAATTAAAGTAAAATAAATATTCCTATCCCATAATCTCATATCCTTTTTTTAGTATACAGGTGTGTTTTTTAGTTTGACTGTGCTGTTTATGTGATCCTTTTTCTACAGTGGTTCTAGTAAAATGGAAAACAGACATACCACTTCAGAATGCTTTTTTGTATACTTTTAAGGACAATTAGTTCTTTGATCTAAATTCAAGATATGATGGTGCAAAATATTGCTATTGTTTTCAATGTATCAGTTGCATTTTTGCTTGCTTCTTGTAATCCTATCCAATTTACTGTCTTCCAGTAAGTGGTTAAAAATATGAGTACTAGTTTCAGAAATGCATTTTATTAAATACCATTTTCAGAATTAAAAGATACATTATGTAAATCCTAGAAGGGTTATTTTTAAAATGCAAAATGCAAATGTATTTTTTAATTTTGCATTATTCATGATGCAAATAAGAGTGATGTTATTAATCTACAACAGTCTTTTGGCTGGGGTATTCTTTATACAAGTGACCTCATGTTGCTTAGCAGAACTGATACAGTGGAGGTTTAGAGTTGTGCGTTTTTAAAAAAAAGTTATTTTTCTATAGCCATAATTGAAAAGAAAGAAATAAACAAGATTTGAGGCATCAGGATAGGCAAATGTCTCTAGGAATTTAGTTAATGGGAAACTTTGCATTAGTCTGTCATTGTTTCTGGGTATTTCGTTGCCTTCTGACATGGTAACCACTGTACTGGTTTTGTATTGTTTTAATTAATATTTTTATTTGTTTATTTCTTCTTTCTCTATTTACATCTGTGGTTGAGAACAAACAGTGCAGTGTTTCTTTTCTTTTTTCCCTTCAGGATGCAACAGGTTTTAACACGCCCCTTCTCAGACCTCGTGTGATTGGAGAATGGATTGGCCGTGAAGAGAATGATGCAGACCCTCTGGCTGCTGAGATGCTGCAGCCACCAATACCAAGAAATAAAAATGAACAGTGGGACAGTGAGGATAGCAGCAGTCCTGGAGGAAGGTGGGGTTTTGGTCCAGCCTAGAAAATTTATATTTTGTGAAACAGAGCTGTCTTTTTAACAAAAATGCAATTTCTAAGAGCAGAGTGCAGGGCTTTAATTCCCATGCCATAGTGTGGCAGCATGCAGAATAAATGGAAGTCATTAATATGTGACTGGTTTCTTCTCATGCGTTTATATCTGTTTAACCTCATAGTCATTTGCAATGACATGGATTTATTCCCATGTATAAAGCTAAGGGTATGTTGACATGATTGGGGTCCAGTGTTTAATAATTTCATGATGTATAGCTTTATTCAGGTGTCTCAAGCCCTTTCATCTTTCCATGATTGGTAGTAGGTATTTGTTAATCTTCTTGACACTTTAGTGATAAATCTGATTTTTTCATTTAAAAAAGAGACAGACAAGGGAAACAGTATCTATGTTATTTTTATCAGGACTTCCTAAATTTATCTTCATATACCTAGCATTCTGGTGTTAATAACAAGTATTTCTCAAAGAGAAAATTGTGTTCTCTGCAGTAAATAACTTCTATAGATTTATTGTGCTTGTCTGGAAATGAAAGAGTATATTTGTTTGTTAATGTGCTTCAGCTACATGGAGGAGATTACCATTTTTACAAGGAGTCCATTTTCCATGATTTAAAGATATGTGTTTATCACAGAAGTTACTCACAGCTTGTCTTTAAAAGGGATTACTGCCTTTCTTTTTAAGTGTAAGTCTTGTGCACTGCCTTTATTAATTGGCTTAAACACCTACAGTTTTCTCTCTCAGTCCTGTAGCATTTCTCCTTGGTTATAAGTAGAACACTGACTACAGCACACACCTTTTTCTTCCTCTTTTAAGAAGGCAGAAACTCTGTGCTTTCACTTTGAAAACATCTAAAGTATTCTGTGTGCCTTTTCCATTGGCTTTCCCTCCTTGTCACAGGGAAACTAGTCTGTCACTAGGTGTACTCTTACAGGCTGCATTCATTAACTTTCCTCACATGTTGGTAATGTTTGTTTTCCATGAGTACTTCATTTAATTAGATTATTGTGGGGGAAGGTGCAGGGACTACAGTTTCAAAGAATGGCAGCATGTAGTAATGATCTCTCAGCCAGATGTGTGATGGGAACCAACACAACTCACACACTGGGTCTCTCCAGTGCGGTTCCTCGAAAAGGAGTGGAATCAGCAATGGGCATTGCAGCTTGACTGTGCAGGCCTGTGGGTTTTTTTCCCTCATTCAGCAGTCTAATAAAGGCACTGAATAAAGATCTGTTCCACGTTGCAGAGAGCATTGAGGATATTGTATCCTTTCTGTCAATAGAAAGGAGCAGAAATAAGCATCTCTCTCTAATCTGCAGAAGGGAGCAGAGTGCCTTAGTTCTGAGTAACAAAGATGATTCAAAGCAGCACATTTTTCTCTTTGTAGAGGGTGGTACAAGATGTAAGAAACCTCACAGCTAATGCTATAATTAAAAAATGTGATTAATGGCTTTGAGAATAGTATTTGAGAAGTCTTGTTGAGTATCGTGGCAAAATCACATTGCCTGGCATATGAACAGGGAGAATATGGGGTACTTGATGCCAGGAAAGACTCATGGAGTACTGATATCTCTGGTTTTTAGAAGCAGTAAGTGCTGAAGACCTATTGAGAAATATGTATCGTTAAGTGGGAGTACTGATTTTCAGTGGAAATGAATAACTACTAAATTGCATGCAGCATATGGATTTACATTTGGATGACTGATTTTATGTCTGGGATAATTCTTTGCTTCGTTAACATTTCATCAGCTTTTGTAAGGCATTTATAAAAAAACATGTTTGCAGTTTTGCAAACGAATCAAAAAGTTGCAGAACTTCAAGATGGGGTGATACTAAAACTGATGCTAGGTATATATGGAAGTTTAAAAGACTTGATCAAGGTTAATCTGAATATTTAATAACAGTTTGCTAATAATTGGCAGTTGCTTCACGGTCTGATGCAGTGCTACTGTGAATTAAACCGCTATTAGCAGAATTTGGCATTGACCATACACCAAATGCATGAGACAAGTACTAGATAACAATAACTTCATTTTAATGTAACATCCAACAACAGTGGGAATAGTATAGGTTTTACAAGATTAAGTGAAACTCTCAAAAGAATGAAGTTGTCAGTTGTAAAGAATTTTTGGCTACCTTATCTGTATTTCATTCATCTACTTCACAGTTAATGTAACCTAAAATAATTCAGTTATATTTTTACCTGGCAAATGAAAGAGGGAGTAATTTTAAATTTGCATTAAGTATTTTATTAAATTTTATTTAGCAACGCTTTAAATAAAAAGTGATAGTTTATTGATCACTATTTATCAAGATTCATGTGATAAGCCAGCAAATTCTTTAAACTAATCCTAATAATGAGTTAAAGTATAAGAAAAAAGAAAGTGAAAACTGTAATTGCCCCATTATTTCCAAATAATATGTTTTCTTTCACCTGTTACTAGATATAAGGAAATGCTACATAAATGAAACATAAATATCTAGAGGATTAGACATTGGCAGATCCCTGGTAGAGTAACTGCCATCAGTGTCATGTGACTGACATGTTTTCACAAACCATAGAGTACAAGTTTTTTCTGTTTGGGGAAGCCCTGGGTCCTTATACATTCATAGTATTCTGTAAGGGATGGAATGCAAAAACCAGCATATTCCTATGGATCTGTTGATAACATGCCCATTGTCAGTATTCCTCTTTACAGCATAAAGCAGTTCATAGTGAATATATGTAGGATATGATAGTTGGGAATCTGTGACTTACCTGATTTTCTGTCTTTGCAACCATGATTCTCACTTTTGCTCTATTCAGTAGTGCACAGTGGGAAAGAACCACTATTTCCTTCTTAAAATACATTCCTGTGATGATGAGCAACAGAAGCAGACATGTTCTGTGAAAGCCAGAGTCAGTTACTAAAAAAGAAAAAAGAAGAAAAAAAAAAAGGCAGCAACTGGAAGGACAGGTGTCACTACTGTTTTGACTGGAAAGGACTGTATGGCCAGTCTGAGTTGCTATATTAGTGGTGTCTGGTGAAGTGGATGAAGGGTCATTTTTTTGCCCTTAATGTTCAGGATTGCTACAGAGGAAAGACTGTGTTTGTCACTGGTTTTGGGCTGCTCTCTTTTGCTGCTGTAAGGAAGCAAGGCAAGGTATTAGTAAGTGGTAAGAGACCATAGAAAAGTGCTGGTGGCAGTCCTGCTGGTACTGAGCTCATCTTTCAGAAATTCAAACACCGTGAAAATAGAATTAAACTAATTTCCAAGTCACAGTTAGTAGTTTTTTCTACATGGAACATTTCTTGGAGGAATTCTGAGAAGATGCAAGGCTCTTGGGAATCTTCCTCCAGGGATAATGTATGTACACAGTGGGGAATTTGAGTGTTTTTTAATATGATACTCTTTTCTCTTAGAGCCTGAAATGAACTAGAGCTTGCAGAAGCCCCATTCATAACCTGATGTCCTAAACTCAAAGGCCATTCTTCATCTTCAAGGTCCACTTTGTCTCATTAGTGTTTATCTTTGCTGGGGAAATGAACTATTGCTGATTATACTAAATTTCATATATTTGCAACAGATCTGCCTTCCTGCAACAGACTGTAAGGACAATTTGAGGTGGTGTTGATGCCCTCATGTGGGGCACCAAACTTGTTTGTTGTCTCTATGTTTATATTGTAAGGAATCTGAAATTACAAACTCTAGCAAGTCCTGCCTTATTCGCTTCTGTTAACTTCTGTGTAGTTCAAGTTCTCTGTTATTTAGGTTAGGGACACAACTCAGCAAATCATGAGAGTTGTTATAAATATATAGTCCTTAATTCTGTGAGGTCATGGTAACATAACCACTCAAGGGAGAAGTTCTTTGTTGTCAACTTTGTTGCTATGTGGTCAATACCTTAGCAATACTGATCAGTAATTTATGTCCTGGTGTTGTATATATGTAGCTTATTTAGACCTTATTAATGCCCATAAAGTCAGTCAGAAATCTCCCAAATTCAGTCAAGACTTTAAATAGGAACTGAAAACAATACAAACTGACTTAGAACATCCAATGATTGTGGAATGAGTGATAACAAGTTGGTTTACGTGTGATCAGATGATGTTAACCTTCAGATCTGGAAGCCATCATGGACTATACTAATTTGACAAATGTGTGACGTGTTTTGAAGAGAGCACCAGTAAGAGAAAGTTGTGCTTTCCTCCCTCACAGCTTAAAAATGGAACCAAAAACCAAAGGACTAAAACATCAACAGCAGCAACATAAGAAACTGCTGGCTGCCATGCTTTCTCAGGACTCCTTTGATTCTGCTCAAAGCACAGCTCCATCTGTAACCGAAGAAGATATTGACAATGAAGATGATGCAATGGAACTACTGGGTAACTGCAAAAAATTATGTGTATTTTCTGATTTCTTTATTAGAAGTGCAATACACAATCAAACATAGATTAGTCAGAAAATGCTCAGTATATTTGAAGCTAAAGTATCCAGCAACTTTGTGAAGGTTCATAGGGTTTAACTTAAAACTTTTGGGAGAAATGTAATGAAGACCATAAATGCATGTGAATAAACTGCCAACTGCATCAAAACCCCATGAAATATCAAATGCTTCAGATGCTTAAAGTAATTAGTTTGGTTTCCTACATAAATCTATTGCAGGTTCAACTTGCAGAATGTATTTAAGTAGAAGGAACAGAATCAGCTTCACTGTCTTTCATCTTTCTTAGCTGTATCCTGTTTTCAACTTCAGTGGATTTCATTTGAGACTTATTAGCTACAAATAGCTTATGCAATGTGAATTTGTAACCTCTTCAGAGTATTTGATTGTAATTTTCCACTAGACTGTATTGTATCTTAAATTATACTGTAGAGGGCTTGATGCTCACTGCTTCCTCCCATTCCTGGAATTACTAGTTCTGAAAGGAGGGACATTGTGGAAGAAAGTTAATTAATAGTCTCTTTTCTGCCATTTTTCAAAGTTTCAGTGTAAGATGCTTAAAAGGTAGTAATGAATTTCAGTATTTTTTTTCCCAGTTTTTGCTATATGGAACTTAATGTGGGATCACAGCATGGGAACTATGCAAGTTCTGAATAGATCAGCATTCTTACATTCAAGAATTCTGGTAAAATGTTTTTTCTAGGTTGGACTTTAATCTAAATATCAAGAAAACTCCTGGTACTCTTTTTTTTTTTTTTCTGTCTGTATTTCTGTTGCTACCTTACTATAGTTTTTATAGAACCCGCGAATAGTTGAGATTGGAGGGGACTGCTGGAGATATCTAGCTCAACCCATTGCTCAAAAAAATCAGCTATAGCAGGTTGTTTTGAATGGATTTTGACTTTATCCAAAGATGGACACTCTACAACATCCCTGAACAGCCTGTTCCAGTATTTCACTGTGCTCATGGTAAAAAAGTTTTTATTCTGCTTAATTAACTGAGAATTGATAGATAATTCCATTTTCTTTTTCAGTACTTTTAAGTTTGATACATGCATTTGTTTTACAAGAAAGAAGAAATAATGGGCTGGAGCACTCAGGTGTCACAGTGGGTCAGTTAGTTCTTTGTGTTTGAAGAGTCACAATGTTTGTGACTGTGGGATTGCAGTCTTCATAGAATTGATATTTCCACAGTTAATCCATGAATTCCAGTGAAAGCCATAATTAGTCTGTAGCAGGATTACCTCCTTATTTCCTTCTGCAATTTACAGATCTTTCCTGCTTTATAAATGTAACATAAAAAGAAAGCTGAAAGGGTGTCTTGTGCCAGTGAAAACCACAGGACTCCTCTAGGATTCTGTGGCATCTGGAAGGTACAGTAGGTGAGTGTCTGTGTGTTCTGTTATTGACCTCATTATTTATCACATACAGGATAGAATCTTTTGTTAACTTCTGTGGAGAAAACATGTGATGTGGATAACATCATATAGATGTAGGTCTTTCCTTCCAGACACATGAATCCCAAAAGGTGTCTGGGATCATAAAGGCAATAGAAAGGAATTTTCTAGTGTCTTGATGTGTGGGTAGAATATGATCAATGTACAAACTAGTGTTTTGGGTTCCTCTTAGTAAGTACTTGATGGTAAGAATCCATTCTGATTTTGTGCCATGCCAAACCTGGAGCATTATTCTACCATACATTTCATCAAATCTGGCTAAGAAAGCTCACAAACAAGTCCTCCCATTTGGGTAAGGTGCTATATAAATGATCCTGAGATTCTGAGGCAAAATCATAGCATATTTGATAAGTAGCTGTGCTTATAGTGATTATAGTATGGCCATGTTATAGTTACTACCACTGATAGAAAGTTTAATATGCACATCTTGGTGTTGAAAATGCTGTGCTTCTGAAAAACTGGTCTTTATTTTAATTCTCATTTTGCAATTTGTTGACAGTATATGTGTTAGGTTTGATGTAATGGTTAGGCTATGTTCTGCAGAACTGCTCAGAATTTGAGGATATGACGAGGTTACATGGGAAAGGTATTTTATTTTCTTTTGAAGGTAACATAAAGAACTTAAGTTTCTATCGGCAAACATAGCTATTTTTCATTGCCATATTTTCTAGATCAGTAATTGTTTGATACTGGAATTGAATATTATTTTTTTTATAATGTACCACATAAATCCGTTAACTGCTTGATGCTTTTAACACTGCTTATATGCCACTTATTATCCACTAATTTCAAATCGTGGTGTTTTGTCATCACTGAATTGCAGGGCATTGTTGCATATAGCTCTTTGATTTGTTCCCTGTAGAGTTCAGTGTTTATTTATTCAGCCTTTTCTTAAAAAATTACAAAACCTCAAGCTTGTAAGTCAGGATTCTGGAAAAAATAAATCTCCTATTTTTAGCAGATGATTTAAAGCATACAGTACTTACGATGCAGGTTTTTGCAGAACACAAGCTCTCATCTTAATATGTGTTTATGAGAACCTTTTTCAGAGTTTGGTTGATTTATTTAGATATTAAAAGAATGAAGCTAACTATTGGTATGTTTTCTTTAAAAAAACCCACCTCCTAGGACTCCCATCAGAAATGTCAGTGAAGGTTTTAGCTAGAATGAAACATTCCAAATAGAAGAAATAATTACACTGTTATCTGTTTCTAAAGAAATAGATGTGAAAAGATGAAGAAGAATGTTATGGGGCTACATTCTGATTTCAGTTATCACTCTTTATGTGTAAGATAAGATGCATAGGAGGGCCATTCATGTACTGATAACTTTCTAAGTGTGTTCAGTTAAGCAGGTGGCTGAAATAGATTACTGGCAGATAACATCATAGTGGAAAGGATCTTCCTGACCTTAGAAAGCCGAGAACTGTAATATAAAATCACACGTGTTTGTAAATGTAAAAGCATAAATGCACTGAGGTCTGTGACTGAAAATTATGTCAAGGGGCTCATTTTGTGCACATGGCAATGCCAAGCATTGTGTTTTGTAAATCTAATCAGGAGCTGAAGCAGTTCCTTGTGACACTCGGCAGCCTCTTTGGAATTCTATGATGTTTGGGCTTAAGCTGTCCTTCACATTTGGCTGAAGTCCACTGAGACTTTGAAATCATGTTATTCCCTCAGTATCTCACTGATGTCCATTGGAGGGGACTGAACTGTCATTTTCCCTGAAACTGATGTGAATATTGATTGTACAGTCAGGAAAGCATGACTCTAATTGTTTAAGTGTACTGCTATGCATAAACATAGCACAACATAGTAAAAGTATGGGGGTTTTTGTAGAACATTTGGACCTAAATATACTTTTTTTTTATTTTTACAAGTTAGGAAGATGAAAAACACATTCTGTGTTGTTTTACACAATATTGATACAAAGAATAAGTCCTGTGAGGAGCAGCTGATGGAACTGAGGTTGTTTAGTCTGGAGAAAAGGAAGCTCAGAGGAAATCTAATTGCTCTCTAGGACTCCCTGAAAGGAGGCTGTAGCCAGGTGGAGGTTGGTCTCTTCTCTCAGGTAACAAGTAATAGGACAAGGCGTCAAGTCATGCCAGGGCAGGTTTGGCTTAGATATTAGGAAAAATTTCTTCATGGAAAGGGTTGTCAAGCATTGAATGGGCTGCCGAGTGAAGTGGGCCTGGAGGTGTTTAAAAGATGTGTAGATGTAGTGCTTAAGGTCATGTTTTAGCGTGGACTTGGTCTTTTCTAACCTAAATGATTCTATGATTCTGTGATACTTAGTCATGATGTTCAAGCAGCAGTTTCTTCTTGTTTTCCAACCTGTATGCGTGCTCTCAGTACTAAAAATGTTACTGTATGTTAATAGATGCTGCACAATAATTAACTCTGTAGTGCCATTCCAAAGTGTACCCAGGATGTTCACTCACACAGGTGTGATTGAAATGAATGATAGTGATAATTGAAGCCCGTTTCCTGCATATGATGCATATGCCTGTCTGTATGATTCTGAAAAGCCTCTATGATTCTGATCCAAATAATCTTATATCTGAGCTAACTCTAAGTGCTTGGAGCATCAGGATGTGTAAAACCATCTCTTCTTTTCTTCAGAGCTGGTTTCACAAAAATTTTGTTCCATAATGTGGAAATCTGAAGTGAAGTTTCAGTGACTGTCTGCCTCATGTTTATTATGTGTAATTCTTGCTATGCAGTAACAAACCAGAATCTTAAAAGATAGAAATGCACTTTAAGTAGTAATAAACTTTTTAGTTGTTTTGAGAGATACCTGATGTCTGCTGTTTGCTATAATAACTCTTCTTCTACTCTTCAAAATTTCTTCCAAATGTTAATTACTTAATCATTGTAACATCCTTGAAAGATTGGCTGATGATATATTTACATTTTATAACAAGAGGAGATAAACAGAATTTAGTGGAGATTGCATTTTCCTGCAGGATGACTGTAGCTCAGTAACCCCTTAAATAGTCTATGCTTCTTTTCTAATAAGTCTCTGTATGCTTTAATGAAAGGGTGTGCAATCTGCAGTGCTTTCAGTAAATTTCCTCTGGTTTAACAGGCATTCCTGATTTCCTTGGTTCCTCGAGGTCTTTGACAACATGCAGAAAACTGACTTTAGACGTGATAAATTATACTAATACAAGCAACAGGTTTTTCCTCTTTATTGTCTTTCCCTGCTGAACAAAACCTTCTACATTATGTGACGAAAATACATAGTTTTCCAGAAAAGAGGCTACAAGGCCCTGTGAAATATGATACATGAGTTGTACTATCATCTTCAGAACAGTTTGCTGGACCATAGCCTGCCTGGTTGAGATTCAAGTAGAATAATTGCGTGGGAGAAAGCTGTGTGGTTTGCTCATGATGATCCCTTTTGCTGAGTGTTCTTTTTTCAGAAGGTATTGGGAAATAGGCAAAACTACCAGTGGGCATCTGCTGTGTGGTGCATGCACCAAAGCTGACACCACTGGGAGACAGGAGGGCTCCTCTGCATGCAGAGAACTCGCTGTACTATACATTGCAAAGTTTTCAGTGGCAGATGTAATGCACTGGTGCAAGTGTGTGTAGCAGATCTCCATTAGAAGAGCACTCAGAGTCCATAAGGTGTGGATTTAAATACCTTTCTGAGGTAAAAGTTTAACAAATACCATATTTAGTATTTTTTTTCTTTCTGCCAATATACCAACTCACTGAGATGTGCAGGTCTGTTTAATGTCATTCATGGAGTTCATTGATTTCAGTTCATCTTGTGGTCCTTTGCTAAGAGACAGCAACATCTGTGGGAGTATTTTAATTGATCTAAGTATAAGTAAAGCTCTAGCTTGTTATTCAAAGAAAAGGAATTTGGTGTTTAAAGTCCTAATGGAACCCTGCTCTTGCTTTACTGTCCTTAGTACTACAGGTGTTTGAGGTTTAGGTAGAATTTTTAGGCTGACTATAAATTTCAGTAAGCTAAGTTCTGTTGTTTGGCTAAGAGTGTATTTGTGAGGTTAGAATAAATTACTAATTCAATTAGTCATACATTACAAAACTTGTTGCAATTTCTGTTTAGATAAGCATGAAATGGTTTGAAAGTGAAGCTTTATATTGCTAGAGTTGACATGGAGAGAGAAAGCCAATTATAGTTAGAGATACTAGCTTCTCTTGAGTTGAAATGTTACATGAACTAATAAAAAGCTTCAAAATAATGATTAATTTTTCAAGGAATAGATGTGTACTGAATATAATCCTATGCAGTAGGCTAAAATGTCATTTGTTTACAGTTTGCACAAGGAACCAAAATTTATTTTAAACCTGTACCTAATGAACAGAGAGGAAAAAGTGTAAGTCCACCACTAAACCGTGTCCCTAAGCACCACATCTACACATCTTTTAAATACACCTGGGAATGGCCACCAAACCACTTTCCTGAGCAGCCTGTTTCTTTCCTAGTATCCAAACTTTCCCTGGCATGACTTGAGGCCTTGTCCTATTGCTTATTACCTGCGAGAAGAGACCAACCTCCACCTGGTTACAGCTTCCTTTCAGGGAGTTGTAGAGAGTGATAACATTTCCTCTGAGCTTTCTTTTATCCAGGCTAAACAGCGCCAGTTCGAGCAGCTGCTTCTCATAAGACTTGTGCTCCAGATGCTTTCCCAGCTGTCCTTCACTGAACACACTCCAGCACCTCCATATCTCTCTTGTAGTGAGGGACCCAGAACTGGGCACAGGATTCAAGTTACAGCCTCACAAGTGCTGAGTACCCAGAGATGATCACCATCCTAGTCCTACTGGCCATGCTGTTTCTGATACAAGCCAAAATACCATTGTCCTTCTTCGCCACCTGGGCATGCTGCTGGATCATGTGCAGCCACTGTTGACCAGCACTTCCAGGTCCTTTTCCTCCAAGCAAATTTCCAGCCACTCTTCCCCTAGCCTGTAGCACTGCATGGGTTGTTGTGACCCAAGGACAAGACCCAGCACCTGGCCTTGTTAAACCTCATACCATTGACCCCGACCCATGAATAGAGCCTGTCCAGATCCCTCTGCGGAGCTTTCCTTTAGCAGGCCAACACTCTTGCCCAGCCTGCTGTCATCTGCAAACTGAATGAGTGTGCCCTCAATCCCCTCATCCATATCATCAATAAAGATATTAAACAAAGCTGGCCCTGATACTCAGCCCTTGTGAGCAGCCACCAGCTGGATGTAACTCCATTCACCACCACACTCTGGACTTGACCATTCCACCAGTTTTTTATCCAGTGAACAGTGCACCCATCCAAGCCTTGTGCATCTCCATCANTTGTTAAACCTCATACCATTGACCCCGACCCATGAATAGAGCCTGTCCAGATCCCTCTGCGGAGCTTTCCTTTAGCAGGCCAACACTCTTGCCCAGCCTGCTGTCATCTGCAAACTGAATGAGTGTGCCCTCAATCCCCTCATCCATATCATCAATAAAGATATTAAACAAAGCTGGCCCTGATACTCAGCCCTTGTGAGCAGCCACCAGCTGGATGTAACTCCATTCACCACCACACTCTGGACTTGACCATTCCACCAGTTTTTTATCCAGTGAACAGTGCACCCATCCAAGCCTTGTGCATCTCCATCACCAGGAGGATGCTGTGGGAAATGGTGTCAAAGGCTTTAATGAAGTCCAGGCAGACAGCATCCACAGCCCTTCCCTTGTTTTTTAAGTGGGTCACCTTGTCATAGCCAGACCTGCCTTTCATAAACTCCTGCTGAGCCTGATGCCCTAGTTGTCCTCTGCATGCTGAATGATGGCTCTCAAGATGATCTGCTCCATGACCTTTACCAGCACTGAGGTCAGGATGACCTGTCTGTTCACCAGATCCTTCTTCNCTGACATGTCTGTTCACCAGATCCTTCTTCTGGCTGTTCTTGTAGATGGCAGTTAAATTTGCTAACCTTTCACATTTGCATAATGGTAAAGTATCCTTATGTACCTGCCCTGATCTTGTGCTTATCCCTAGGAATGGGATATCCCTAGGATGCTGGATAAATAGATGTCCAAACTACTTTATACTTCTTCAGGGCACTCAGGTTAGTTTAGATATACTGCTAGGAAATGATTCATTGGCGAGAATTGCATCCATTTACTTTCATGCCTGGCTGTGTTTTAAGTGAGGGCACTTACTGTCCAGTATTAGTAATCGTCAATAGCATCTGCATATACTTATTCTTTAGCTTACACTGAGGCTCAGTTATGTGAATGTTGGAGTTCAGAAGCTGGCTGGGGAGATCTGGCCTGCTTTTTGAGTAGTGTGTGNAGTTCATCTTGTGGTCCTTTGCTAAGAGACAGCAACATCTGTGGGAGTATTTTAATTGATCTAAGTATAAGTAAAGCTCTAGCTTGTTATTCAAAGAAAAGGAATTTGGTGTTTAAAGTCCTAATGGAACCCTGCTCTTGCTTTACTGTCCTTAGTACTACAGGTGTTTGAGGTTTAGGTAGAATTTTTAGGCTGACTATAAATTTCAGTAAGCTAAGTTCTGTTGTTTGGCTAAGAGTGTATTTGTGAGGTTAGAATAAATTACTAATTCAATTAGTCATACATTACAAAACTTGTTGCAATTTCTGTTTAGATAAGCATGAAATGGTTTGAAAGTGAAGCTTTATATTGCTAGAGTTGACATGGAGAGAGAAAGCCAATTATAGTTAGAGATACTAGCTTCTCTTGAGTTGAAATGTTACATGAACTAATAAAAAGCTTCAAAATAATGATTAATTTTTCAAGGAATAGATGTGTACTGAATATAATCCTATGCAGTAGGCTAAAATGTCATTTGTTTACAGTTTGCACAAGGAACCAAAATTTATTTTAAACCTGTACCTAATGAACAGAGAGGAAAAAGTGTAAGTCCACCACTAAACCGTGTCCCTAAGCACCACATCTACACATCTTTTAAATACACCTGGGAATGGCCACCAAACCACTTTCCTGAGCAGCCTGTTTCTTTCCTAGTATCCAAACTTTCCCTGGCATGACTTGAGGCCTTGTCCTATTGCTTATTACCTGCGAGAAGAGACCAACCTCCACCTGGTTACAGCTTCCTTTCAGGGAGTTGTAGAGAGTGATAACATTTCCTCTGAGCTTTCTTTTATCCAGGCTAAACAGCGCCAGTTCGAGCAGCTGCTTCTCATAAGACTTGTGCTCCAGATGCTTTCCCAGCTGTCCTTCACTGAACACACTCCAGCACCTCCATATCTCTCTTGTAGTGAGGGACCCAGAACTGGGCACAGGATTCAAGTTACAGCCTCACAAGTGCTGAGTACCCAGAGATGATCACCATCCTAGTCCTACTGGCCATGCTGTTTCTGATACAAGCCAAAATACCATTGTCCTTCTTCGCCACCTGGGCATGCTGCTGGATCATGTGCAGCCACTGTTGACCAGCACTTCCAGGTCCTTTTCCTCCAAGCAAATTTCCAGCCACTCTTCCCCTAGCCTGTAGCACTGCATGGGTTGTTGTGACCCAAGGACAAGACCCAGCACCTGGCCTTGTTAAACCTCATACCATTGACCCCGACCCATGAATAGAGCCTGTCCAGATCCCTCTGCGGAGCTTTCCTTTAGCAGGCCAACACTCTTGCCCAGCCTGCTGTCATCTGCAAACTGAATGAGTGTGCCCTCAATCCCCTCATCCATATCATCAATAAAGATATTAAACAAAGCTGGCCCTGATACTCAGCCCTTGTGAGCAGCCACCAGCTGGATGTAACTCCATTCACCACCACACTCTGGACTTGACCATTCCACCAGTTTTTTATCCAGTGAACAGTGCACCCATCCAAGCCTTGTGCATCTCCATCACCAGGAGGATGCTGTGGGAAATGGTGTCAAAGGCTTTAATGAAGTCCAGGCAGACAGCATCCACAGCCCTTCCCTTGTTTTTTAAGTGGGTCACCTTGTCATAGCCAGACCTGCCTTTCATAAACTCCTGCTGAGCCTGATGCCCTAGTTGTCCTCTGCATGCTGAATGATGGCTCTCAAGATGATCTGCTCCATGACCTTTACCAGCACTGAGGTCAGGCTGACATGTCTGTTCACCAGATCCTTCTTCTGGCTGTTCTTGTAGATGGCAGTTAAATTTGCTAACCTTTCACATTTGCATAATGGTAAAGTATCCTTATGTACCTGCCCTGATCTTGTGCTTATCCCTAGGAATGGGATATCCCTAGGATGCTGGATAAATAGATGTCCAAACTACTTTATACTTCTTCAGGGCACTCAGGTTAGTTTAGATATACTGCTAGGAAATGATTCATTGGCGAGAATTGCATCCATTTACTTTCATGCCTGGCTGTGTTTTAAGTGAGGGCACTGACTGTCCAGTATTAGTAATCGTCAATAGCATCTGCATATACTTATTCTTTAGCTTACACTGAGGCTCAGTTATGTGAATGTTGGAGTTCAGAAGCTGGCTGGGGAGATCTGGCCTGCTTTTTGAGTAGTGTGTGTGCTAAACTGCTGTCAGTTCCTGAGCAATCACATTCTCTTTTTGGAGCAATGCAGGGAAAGGAAGCAAGAAAGAAATCAATTACATTTCTTACAATCAGTAAGACATGACAGGATTCCTTCACTTGGAGATACAGAAGAGAGCAGTGTAACTCCATGAGCTCTGGTGAAGCTTCCTCACCCCTCAGTTGTACGCATCTGACAGTGTCTTTGTGCTGGGAGAACAGGATTGATCTAGAGCTATCAGGACGATTCAGGGAGGTGACAGCAGAGTGAAGGAACTATGATTACAACATCTCGGGTATTGCAACCACTTCCAGCGAGTGTTGTAAGTGCTTCAGTGGATTACTTGGCTTTGGGCCTCTTCTCAGCTACTGAGGAGAGATTGTTCATCAGAGTAGTTGATAGGGAGAGGGCTAATTCAAAGAGATATTTGTGAATTTCATTCACATTGGGAGGCAAGGATGTGAAGGCAAAAAATTATATCCAAACACATCAGAGCTTAAGTTATTTTTCTTGTTATTATGTGGCTGATTAGTGTTATGTTTTTCTGAATTACCAGAGTATCCATTCTTCTGAATAAACTGTCCGTTATTTTATATACATATACATTTCTTGCAGAAAGACAATTATTGCCAGTAAGAGCACTCAGGGAAGTATAAGCTTCCTTAATTTTTAGAAAATTACTTTAAAAATATATAAAATACATTTGTTTCAATATTATTTCTTACTTTTTTACTCAGTTTTATACCCTGAATCTTAGTGTTGTTTATAATATTGGACAGAATTTGGTGTACATAACAAGACAAAGTAAGAATTGAATCAAAAGTAACCAAGTCAAGACCATGAATGGAATACTTTAAAAATGTAATTTTCTGACCTTCTTTCTAAACTGGAATTTGAGAAGATGTTGGAGGTCCATGTAGAATAGCTAATTCCATTGCCATGCATTGCAGAACACCACAACAGCTTTTTCAAAAATTCATATTATTCTGATGCATTCATTACTTGGTGAAGCCTTTCCAATTGTTGAAACTCTAATGCTACTTACAGAAAATAGGGAATTTATTTATGGTTTCGTTGTGTATATAGATGTTTTATGTTCTGGTGCAGTTAGTGGAAAGTGTATGAGATTTCTAAAGCAAAGTATTTGTTTAATCTGATGCACCCAAAATTAAGGGCATTCTAATGAAATATTATGACTATCTTGCCTTCTTAGCATAAGGATTAAGATTCAAAACTTGTTACATATTGTTTCCCGGTAGTTTCTACTGTCTTTGCTTGCCTTTTCTGTTTTATTTGATTTTGGTAGTTGAGTTTGTCACTCTAAATGTGTTTGGGGCATAGGTTATTTGGAGTTTATTCCTAACTAGTGTATTAAAGTAGGCTTTAATGACTGCTTTTTTTGATGGTGTTCATTCATATTAGTGGCTTCTATTGAGAATTAGATATGAAATTGTTTAGTCTGCTACCACCAGAGACTGATGTATGCCATGTAAAGTGATCATCAGAACACATAAATAATGAGTATATCTAAATTTTGTTACAATCCTAATATTAGAAGCTAAATTTCACATGATTTAGTGAAATTGTGTTTGCCCTTGTCAAGACATGAGCTTACATCCTTCTCATGTGGAGCACAATGACTCTTTCAGCAGGGTTTTGGGAAAAACTAATAACTTATGTATAAACTGGTGCTGAAACCACTTCTTCCTCTGCCATTGAAGAAAAGAAGTAGGGAGGAGAAGTTATATTGATGTTATATGTTAGTGTAGATATATATGACTTACTTATATGAGAACTTCAGCTACCACATATGAATAGATTCTGGATGGGAACAAAGGGTATTTTGATAAATCAAGTCCTCAAGTCATTACAGAAACTGAAAATCACAGAACTGTGTCCGAGTCTCAGAGGAAGAGTCAGTGTTTAGGTTACAAGCCATGAAAAGGCTCTGTCTACTTGAACCTCTTAAAAGTCTGATGAAGGCAAAATACGTGGCTCAAATATATAGCTATACTCAAAATAGTTCAAGGCCTAAGCAGGTCAGAAGACTCAGTGGCCTTAGAAAATATCACTTTTTCATACTTTGACGTTTTCTGCATCTTTCTGTGTCTCAGCAGGTCAGTTAGATTTGTTTCTATTCCAGGTGGAGTTTATAATGGAGCTGATCCCACATCTAATAGTGCTAGAATGGGGCTGTGGGCTAGGATTTTATGAATGCCATCATAATAATGAGAAATCAGGTGTCTAATACATTGCTCTCATCTCACTCTACTTCACACAACCAACTCTCTTTTGATGTGGAATGTAGCATTTCATCACTATGTGCTAGGTACAGTTTGGGGACTTCATATGGAGTATGAAGAGGTAGTTTGCCTTGAAACAGTATTTCTCCTGTTGTTTGAAGTTGGGTAATGTGTTTTCTATATTTACTGTTTAGGTGATACTCTTAACACACCTCTTTGTCCCTAAATCATGAGTTTATTCTTGCACTAGTTGTTCCTATTCTGCCAATAGGATGAGAAAATCACACAGAGTTAAATTAGAATTTACTGCCCAAGGGCTGATTCCTTGTCTTCCTTCCTTAAACAAATAGACCAAATATTTTTGGCTTTTCTTTGGGGAGGAAAGGGATTGCTTCTTGCTCATTCCAACAGTCTGTACGTTTTGATTCCAGGATTTCCCACCCAAATATGTTTAAGGTAGAGCTAAAGTGATGTAAAAATTGTGTGGATAGTACTTAATTTTCCTTTTGGTGGGGTTTTCCATTGTTACAAGACAATGCTTTGTGTTGTTCAAATCAACTTGACCTCTTCAGGGTAATTGTTTGTCATGTGGCATGATAACACAGCAGCTGATGTTGCATCTTCCAAGATATATAGGCAGCAAATCATATGTCTTGGTAAACATAACCACTTTCAAAACCAATACCGAAAATCAGTACTCAATAAATATTAGTGGATTACCAGGGAAAAGAACCCCAAACCCAAATAGTACCTATACAACCAGTTACTAAAAGCCAACTTTTAATTTTGGCTTCTAAGATTATCATGTGCTGAGACTTGACATCCAGTTTAGAAATTGGTATAATTCACAAATGTCACTATGGTTTATTGACACAAAACTAGTAGAAGGACTATTCAAAAGATATAGATAAACTCTGACAAGTTTCTGAATGGCAGGAGATGAGTAGGGAATACTGAATGTGAGTTTATTACTTTGGAAATTAGGTTGAAATCTCTATGTTACACTGTGCACTACCCGTGTTATTTACTCCAGAAGACTGATAACTTAGTTATTAATAAATAGTTAATTATTTGCACTTAGATTTACACATTTGCAGTGTAGATTTGTAAGTATGAGAAAGGGACTTAGAATTAGGTGTGTAATTTTACTGAGAGGAAATAACTGGATTTGTTGGAATGTAAAACTGCCTTTTCTTAGTATGAGTCCTAGCACAACGAAATTGGAGTTGACAAGTGCTGTAATAGTGTGGGGGAATAATATTAGAGCTTCAGTAACACATTTTTCTGCAAAAGTGGGATATTTCAGAATAACTAGTATTCTCAGTAGAAACAACTATGAACTATTACATCTCATATCTCATGTAAGTGTAATATTGTCTGCTAAGGCTAAAATAATGAAATTAGGTGAAGTATCCGTGATTCAGAGAAGTGATAGTAGTTAGGAGAATTAATAGAAAAATAGAGCCTTATGCTGGTTTTTCCTCTAGGCTACTTTTAAAAATTAAATAAATTAAAAAAAAAATAGCAAAACCTCATATACAGAAATGTGACCCAAAAGAAAAATTCAGGTTTCCTGAAGCTTCAACTGCTGCAGCAGATCTATTTACTTTGGTGTGGTGGGATATGACAGTTTTGAGATAAGAGTATAGTAAAGAAGCAGAGGTGTTGCCTTTTTCATGGGGAGATGTACTGTCCTTACAGCTTGGATTTCTTACAGCCTTTAAAAACAAAAAAACCCAAAAATTAAATGCATGGACTAGTGTGTACAGAATATAAGTTGTCGTAGTATAGTAAAGAGATTGCATAACTTATGCTGCAGCAAGTCTAGCAGTTAAGAGCAGATGACATCCCTTTTAAGGCTGTCCAGCATTCTTCACAGGATCACAGAATATGCTAAGCTGTAAGGGACCCACAAGGATCACTGAGTCCAACCCTTAGCCCTGCACAAGAACATCCCCAAGAGTCACACCATGTGCCTGAGAATATCATTAAAATTCCTCTTGAACTCTGTCGGGCTCGGTGCTGTGACCACTTCCCTGGGGAGCCTGTTCTAGTGCCCAACCACTCTCTGGGTGAAGAACCTTTTCCTAATATCCAGTCTAAACCTTCCCTGACACAACTTCAGGCCATTCCCTCAGGCCCTGTCACTGGTCACCACAGAGAAGAGAGCAGTGCCTTATGTGAAGTTTCACCTATTTACAAAAATGCTCTGAGGATCAGAACCTGCTCTGCAGAAGCACAGGGAGGTCACTCCAACTCAGCAAACCACAAACAGGCTGCTAATATTAGAGAATTTGTCCTGCTTGAGTGAACTCAGCCTTCCAGTGCCTAAGCTGAGGCTCCTGAGAGGAGCCACACTGGTGGAGGTGCACAGCAGGAGGGTGAGCGACACTGGGCAGAAATCAATAGAGGCAAGGTTCTGATTAAATATAAAGGGCAGAAAAAAATCAATACTTAGCTGCTGGAACATGTTGCCCAGAGGGATTGTGGATGTTTTCAAGACTCGATCGGGTAAAACCCTAAGAGTCTTGGATAACCCTATTCTGAGCAGGAAAGTGAGCCAGAGATGACCTGAGGTATCTCTGAACCTGAATGATTCAATGAATTGCTGGCATAGAGAGGGCCACAGGCCCCTGGCATGGAATTTTGTTGTATGCTACTTGTAATATACTCAAAATGAAGTAATTATAAACTTAATGTTAATCTATATCTGAGCAAACTATTGTGCAAATAAATGTTTTACTAAACAAAACATACAGGCTGAGACAGATTAAATCTAGACTTCAGAAAGAAAGTGAAATAGGTAATGACATGGATACTTTCTGTGTGATTACAAGACATGCAGAGGGGATTAAACTATTAGATGGTTTAGATAACCTGGATAAGAACTTTATCTGACACGCAAACATGGATGAGTGATGCTCTATTTCCTTATTCCTCTCAGATCCTTATTATTTAACATAAAAAGGCAGTTTCAAATATGGTAGCAAGCTTTAGAGATATAAGCTGTGCTTTTAACTAAGCAGTAGCTGATTACAAGTTCATTCAGCCAGAAGGGAGGTTCATTTACTGATGAGATTTGTATTAGCCCTTTAGTAATGCAAAAATTCTCTCAAACCTCACAGTTATCTCCAGAACGTGGTAGGTAAAAAAAAGCTGCAGGCTAATTCAAAACTGAAATAAATTATTTGATTTTGCTTAGGAGGAAAACCAGGTGAAAGGAGAGGAGAAAAAAGTTGAAGAGTAGCGTCCAGTTAAACACTCAGAAGTAAATACATTTTTATGCCACATTTGAGGTTGATATACTGAAGTAGTTAAAATTATACAGATAGAAAGTTAATATAAAATGACCTAGACAAGTAATTATAGCCCATTACAGTTTGACTTTCCTGAGCTGTTATGGTGGACTGAAGTGCCTGAAATTATCTAAATAAAAGGTAGTGAATGGCTTCCAATTTTTACTTTCTGCGTCAGTACAAGTAATTTTTGAAAAAATGGTAGCAGGTTTTAAAGGAAGATTAGTAGCTTAGCAGCTGTAAGGGCAAAACCAGGAAGTTAAAATGAGGAGGTGAAGTGCTGTGAGGAAAAGTAGAACTAGTAAGTTTCATACATTTAGCTCTGAAAACACACCTGAGAGGTTTTTTTCGGGAATTAGGAGAATGATAAGATAGATGGCAAGCTCAGTCCTCTGAGCACAAAGTTGAAGGCAGCTCAGACTGTGGTATAAACATATATTTAGCAGAAGAAACAAACAGTTCATTCAGGTTAAATGAAAGTGTAGTAACACCTGGGCTCCAGATAGAACAATCCTAATGGAAAATCTAAAAAAAACCCAAATAAATAAATAAATAAATAAACCCTAGTGAATAGTTAATTGAGAACGTATGGATTTATTTAGGCACAACCAGAAACTTTGGTTAAATATGAAGTGATAAAATATGAGTGTATTCAATGCAAAGAAGCATCACAAAATTACACATACAGGCAGACGGAATCTCTACATAGTCAGCAATAACCTCATGTCTCCAAAATCGCTGAAGGAGACTATGGATAGTGCATGTACCCATGATAGATGTGAAAAGGCAGTGTTACTTAAAATGCCATTAATGTAATAATTTTAAAAAGAGGTGTTGTGACCTATATAAAGCAGTCCTGGTTATTGAACAGGTGAGAGAGGATGTCTTAGAGTAGTATGTTACAGGCAGATGCACAGTGATGCTGCTCACTGCTGCAGTCTGCAGAGAAAGTACAGCACTGACACCTGGGAAGTGAGGAGAGAAAGCTACAGAACTAGGTAAGACTAGTGCTGGGAAAAGCCTGTGGGAGCCTCCAAGGCAGAAACATCTCCTCACCTTCAGCTGCTACTGCACAGTCAGGATAGTTTGTAGCCTCTGCCTCTGTTTACATTTGCTTCAAAATTCATTAACATTGTTGTAATATTACTGGGGTCTATAACGATTTATTTAGATTAAGAAATAAACAGAAACAGGGTTTTACAAACATTTAATTTCTTTGTAAAATGTTATGAGACTAATTAAGAAATTAAATAATTCAAAGGCAAAAGAAACTTCTGATAGATAAGTAATGTTTTCCTTTAAATCAATGATGAACAAACTACATGAATGGGGACAGTAATGGAATCTTCTATTTCAGTACTGACCAAATTTTTGCTTGTTTTGTACAGATTTTTTACAGAAACAGATTCCTCTTAATTTTATACAGTACAATGAGTTTAGTGGAATGTTGTTTAAAGGTTTTTGTTTGGATGCAAAGTTATGTCTTGAGTATAACCTTATCACAAGTATTTGGACATACACAAAATTCATGGCTCCGAAATTCAAGGTTTTTTTCTGAAAATGATTGGTATAGGCTTAATCTTCTGCAGTACTCTTCAGCACTGACTCAGTCTAATGCCACCTGTGACAGCCTGGAAGAACTTATTTCCATTCCAGAAGGGAGTTTCCTGTAGTACACAGGAAGCAGTAAGTACAATGACTTGGCATATGCATCACTGAAAACCCTGAGATGTGACCTGCACACTGAGTTGAACACAATTCCAGAATGGACTGATAGGCTTCTGAGGTAGAGGTTACTGCTTTTGGCAGAGTGGTTCCAGGTGCTACTCTGCATTTGCAACTCACTATGTATCAAATTGGTGCTGCAATGATGTCTTTATCCTGCACCAAATATTTATATGCTGAAGACTTTCTAATTGGGATACTGTGATTGCTGTTTACCCTGAAATTCGAATGATATCAGTGGGAATTATGTTCAAGTGAGACTTCTGTCTGATAACCTTAAATTTTGTAGGAATCTGCAGTGTTAAAAGCAATGCAAAACTGTGAATGGCACTGGGAACAAACTTAAACTTTGCCATGCAAAGAACCTTGCTAAGAAAAAGAGAATGTTCCTTAGCACATTAATATTCCTGTACACTGTATGGACTGTTGTGTCCACTTGCAATAGGATTGGACCATGCAGGTTCAGCCTGTCATTCTTATGTTCCCTATTTCATTTTGAGTTTACAACAACTTTCAGTATATTTTAGCGTAACCATCCAACAAAATAAATGCGATTTACTGGTTCTAATTAATTTATGAAGAGACTGTATTTTAAACAAGCAGCTAAAATAAAGAGCTTAGTTGCAGTTTATTCTTCATGAACCTGTCTCATGTACCTTACAGTTGAAATGGGTAAAAATGTCAATTTTTCGGGTAAACAAGAGATTTCCTTTACAGTTTACAGATATAATTCCATAGCCTTATTGGGTGATTAGAAAATATGAATGTCTAGCAAGGGAATTAAATATCATTACTGATGAACTGAATTTTTGGTGTGGCTGGCGAAGCCTGTAGTCAAGAGGAAGCTGTGCCCACGAGGGGGCGCTGGCGTTTTTCCTTAGGGGCTGATTAACCGAATTGTGGGTTAGATTTAATCTGTTTAAAAGGCGAACAAAGTGTTTCACGTTGCAGGAGAGAAATATTGCATGGGCAAGAAAACGGGGGAAAAAACCCGGTATACTGCAAACATGTGTTAGTTTTCTTTTCAAAGGCTATAAAAATAAAGTAGGTACTCTGTTCTACTTAGAGTTGCGTGCGTATTTACACCTAAGACTGCATGAGACTGCAAGCACTGATAAGCAATTTTTAACTAATGTTTTGTGGTCCACTGTGGTAAACTCTGACAGAATATTTTTTGTTAATTTTTTGCAGGAAACATGGATTTTAAAACTGTGGTTGTAGAAACGTGTGCATCATTTAAAAGAAACACATAGAAGAAATGAGAATCAGATTTAGTTTTTACTCTTTGAAATTAAAAAATAACATTTTTATACGAGAAAGCACACATCTTGTTCTTCTTTATAATTAAAAAATGCTGAAATGTACAGCAAAAATTAGGCTTTGTAGACCTCCATTTAGCGTGCATTATAGTGGCTATCTTTGAAACTGCACAAATTTGTCCATTTTAACAAAATGTGTTTCTTTTTGCCAAATTTTCCAAGTCTAGGTCAGTGATCCTGTAAGCCTGTCACATGATTCATGTAATTGTACAAATTGTGAATATCTGGTTTATGTCATCTTGATTGATGTGGAAGCAAGTGAACTCAGAGAGCAACACTTGTCAAAATGTGGTAGAATCCTATCAACAATTGTTGCTCACAAAGACTCCTGCTGCCCTCTGTATATGTAATTTATCCCAATTTTTGTAAATCTGCTGCCAAAGCAGTTATTTAAGTATGAAGAGGGAATAAATGTGTAGAAAGGGGAAGAAGTGCTGATATTCTGCTAAGGTTGCTGAGTTTAAATTTTTGCAAGAATAAACTTGGTTGCTGTTTTGATGCATTTGAACTTAATTTTATAGCATTTGTAATTAACTTAGCGTGTAGTTCATGCAAGACTTACCGATGGGGACATTTAAATAGGGCTGGAAAATGATTAACAGACCAAGAGCGTGATGTAGTATATGATGTAACACGTGCTTAATAGAACATATATACCAAACTACAGTTAATTGTATCAGGCTAAACTAACTAGCTAGTGTGGAACAAAAGATACGAGAAACCCAAAGTGATTGTCAAAATGATCATCTCTGATTCATCCTCCTACTGCTAAATTAATTGAATTATTCCCTGTTTTGATGTAGTGGTTATGGTATCCTCTTCCTGGGTATGAAATTAATATTATATATAAAATGGTTATCACCAAATAAGGTTTAAAAATAGCTTCTGTGTATAGACCAGAAAAATAAACTTTTTGGAAGAAAATGTAAATGTATAGAAATTAACAAATGGGCTCCTCAGTATCTCCAACTTCAGCTGTTTATAATTTTAACCAATTTGATACTTTAAAATAAAATTGATCTTGTTGTTAATAGAATTTCTACTTTGTGTGTTCAAAGAATGCTGCATTGGACTAATAGGAACTGTTTGTTTTTAAATTTTGCTTAAAAGTAGTGCTTTACATGCTGTTTTTGCAATTAACTCATGAAGTGTATGTTGATCACTGTAGAAACTAAGTTAGTGATACAGCTGCTGTCAAAACTCTTCCGCTGAATTTATTACGAAATGTGTTTTCTTCTGAGAAGCTGTAGGTCAAATGGGTTTAAAGGACTTCCTTCTTGGCAAAGCAAATTTTTCTTTGTGTATGTATTGCTTTCTCTTTTCAGGCTTTAATTCATACTTTTAGTTTGTAGCACACCTGGTCCTTTGTTACAATCATGTGGGAAAATTGAATTTTAAATGGTTCTAATCCTGACACTGTTTTTCTGGCAATTTGTTTGAGGTGTGACTATTTTAGCTACTGGATTTTTTCTTTTTATTTGATTTGTTTCTACACAAACCTATCTCAAACAGTTGACTGAATTCATTAAGTCTGTTGAAAGAAGGTGGTATTCATAGGACTTCTGGTTTAAATAAAAAAATTTAACCCTAATGATTCTCTTTTTCTTATAAGGAAAAAAACAGCTTGTTTTGCAAGTTCTTTTGTAAAAGGAAATAGAGCATAGAGATATAATCACCTACATTTTAAGGGGATCTTGCTATAAAATAGTATTAGAAGCCTTTGACCTATGAATATGAAAGGCTCAAAAGTCCATAAGGTAAAAGCCAGTGTTGATAGATTTTTTTTTTTT